>JAPMOQ010023642.1:22659476-22701146 GCA_026543055.1 Argiope trifasciata
TATATATATATATATATATATATATATATGTTACTGTGAGAGACCGAAATTGGAGAATGTCGACATTCGCTGGTGAATGTCAACACATACCAAAAACGTTGGTGAAAGACCGTACAATTGATTACATTTCTTGCACTTTCGGACCATCGCCGGTATATGTCGACAATCACAGACAAGCTTTGGTGGAATTTGAAAAGATGATTAAAGAGCTCGAAAAGGAGATAACAGAAGGCAACGTCAACAAAGAGGTGCGGCCTAGAGCACGTTGTGTTTTGCTGGAACACAAGGTCAACAGAGAGGCGAAATTGCAAATCTGCATTTCTCCTCTCCGGATACGGAGAGATGAAACGCATATTCAAGATTCACCATTAGTGCATTGTGGATGTCGACATTTGCCGGTGTAAGTGAGAAATGAGGATATCTAGCAAATATTTCGGACATACACCAAGCGACTACGTGAATGTTGACATTCACCAGCGAATGTCGACATTCTCCAGATTTCGGACTTTCACGGTAACATATATATAATTTTAATTTTCTTTGTAGAAGCAATTATCATTTTGTATATCCATAGAATATTCTGAAGTTTTCTTACAAACTTTCATCGTTTGAGATAAAGGTATTGAATTGCTGGTAATGTCGCTGGTTTTGGATGGGTTTCTTGGTGAAATATAAAGTAAAAGGCTTGATTATAATTGAGACTTTCAATACAGTTTACAACGGATGCTTTTAAATTTTGCCCATTATTGCAATTGCAAAATTAACAGCTCTCTTTTCCGGAAATTGCAAAAATCAAAAGCTCATTTTTCTGGGTACTTAAAAGGAATTTGGTAATCATGCATCATAATTTTGAATATAATCAACAATATTTGATTGATAATGCTGTATTACTTGAGGCGATGTGAGTAATTGCAATAGAATACATTTTGGCAAGTCTTTTTTAGTTTTTCTATCCAATTCCGAAAATGGAAGCAGCTGAATTTGAGAATTTCATTGTTCACTGCCTGTTTCAGGTCATCGTCAGAATGAAGCTTCTGACAGCTAAGCAAACTCTTCATGAATCCAAACAGATAAATCCCTGAGGGTCTGAAATCCGGGATCTTATGGTGATTGATCTAAAACTTCACCAAAAAAATCTGTAATTTTTCATGAAAGAGGGATGGAGAGACTGCTCCGGGAATTTGCAGGAAAACATCTCAGACTTGGAACCTTCAGATTTTTATCAGTTTGTACCTCTGAAGGAGGCTCCACAGCGATTATAAATTTGACTCTGACTACGACCTGAAACTAGTCTTGCGACAGCGGTTAGCCGATAGCATTCTGTGGTATCAAACTGATTCAACACTGAGACAGCTGAATGCTTCAACGTGAATGACAGTTATATCTAAAAATAGAAATTTTTCCTTTACGTTTCATATTGTCACTCACAACTTTTTTTGTATTTGTGAGTTCGAGGATATGTGCTTTAATAATTGATTTATATTCCTACATATCTTCCCCTTAAGAAGATAATGAGAGCCTAGCATAAGTGTCAATTATCAGCAACGACAGCTATAATGATGATGAAGACGATGATGCTGAATGCCCTATTTGTGAAAGAATTGTCATGAAGAAGTAGTATAAAATGTGGAATTTATAACGAATGGCCTAAAATAGTCTAAAGAAAAATGCTACCGGAGGAAATAAAAAAAGAGCACAATTTCCTATGCATAAAATATTCCTCTCCTTTTTTATTTTAATTTAGGAAGAATGCTAAAAAGATACGTTAACTTTATTTTTTAAAACAAAATACACCTGTACTTCTTCCAATTTTGTGGTGTTTTAATTTTCACATTTAGTTGAGAAATTAGGATCAAATATAAATACTTCTACACATTTTAGAAGTATGGAATATCAGAAAAAACTTTTTTTTTCACATGGAAAAATGTTGGAATCACAAAATAAATTACTGTGTTCGTACGTTGAAGTAATGTGATATATTTCAGATTATTTTTCAATGTTAGGTCTAAATAATACATTAGAATTAGTTTTTGACAAAAGACCCATATATTTACCGTCTGTTAAATATAATGGTTTAAATAAATGGTAATTGGGTTCCTTAATTTATATTTCTCACGGAATCCTTCATTATTCGTGCATCGGGACCTTACAGTATTTTTTTCTGAAGTCATAAATATTTTGAGATCCTACGTACATTTTATGATTCTTCGAACGGGCAAAAAAAAATTTTTATAAAAATAATCTCGATTAAAATATTTTATTAATATTTATTGAATATCCAAATTATATGACTTCTTTGTCAGTAAATTCAACTTTTCTTGTTTTCTTTAGAATTATCTATGATTATATTGGTAAAAAAATTCTATGTAATTACAATTTTTCTTTGTTAATTTGAAGTAAAAAATAAAAATCGTAAAAAAAAAATACTCTCTTTATTTCTGAATTGTTTTTGAAAGTTAAATTCATCTTTTAACTCGCCTGCTGTTACCACTCCATGTATTGCCGTTTTTGTCATATCTGACCAAAAAAAGTCAATAATGAATTCTTAACTTTTTTGGAAAAAAATTGTAATCCTTTAGATGGGATTTATTTTGATTATCATCAAGTTCTATTATATATTTGGTGTATTTAAAGTACTGTATGCTCTTTATTTATGGCACATATTTATTAAAATCATTACTTTTAAAATTACAAAAATTTTCAAATGATAATTATCATCTCTTTTTGCATTAAGATTGCTTACTATTTGTTATTCATTTTTATTTATCAAAACCATTACATATTAAAAATGAATCTTTATTTTCGTTAGAAGAAAAGATGGTCTTTTTCTCTTGCTGAAGATATTAATACATCAAGTTTTTTTAAATTCCAGTTTTTGGGCATAATATTTTTTGTTGTGATTTCGACAACTTTGAGACAACCAAATATATATTCGCAGGATATCACAAATACATCAGATATTTGGATATTGAAGCTTGACAAAAGCACTTGCTTAGAAACAAATTGCCTTTATTAGAGAGATAGTGAAGACTGATAAACTAATAACGTATATATATGTAAAGATATTTTTTAAATTCAATTTAAACTTAATTAATTTCCAAATTTTTTAGCTTAATAGTCCTTATTAACTTCATTCTAAAATGTCCTGTTATTTCCTGATCCATTTCCACCTTTTTTTATTTAATTAATGCAACTGAAGCTCTGTATTATTGCTGACCACAACAAGTTCCCACATTCAGAATGAAAGGATAAAAGAAATTGTCGAGCTAAGACATTCGTTTAAAAGATTCCTAATTCACTTACCAAAATCGTCATGAGTAAATTCCTATCGAATTCTCACAGTATATAATCACAGGGATAAATCTTTCATAAACATTGCTTCATTTTCGCGCTTGCGTCGTACTGTGTTGATGTGCTCGTCACTTCTACTTGTATATAAATCATGCCTCCTGGCATGGAATAAAACGAAATTTAAAAATTCGAAAGTGTCTTCTCTGTTTTTGACCACGATTCTACTAAAATATTTAAATAAATATATATAAATAAGTTAAACCATTGGCATTTTTTTATATCAATCAATTCGGAAAATATCGCTTAGTATGAATAAAATTACAGTTTTCTTTAAACCTTTTTTTATATTGCCTACCTTGGATGTACATGTATGCATAAGAAGTTTGATCAAGAAATTTACTAATAGATATTTTATTAAAATGATATGCAAATCACCTATCAAAGGCAGTCCTGGAATGGAAAGAAGATTTTCAAACCTTTTTCAAAACTGACTGTGCTGTTGGAAGAACAATTAACGTTAATTGGAATACCGCCGTTTTGCTCGATTACAATCATTTGCTTTCCAGAAAGAAGATCAAAGTAAAGGGGCAAACTTCTGTCACGTAATCTTCTGAGTTACTCTCTGCATCAATAGTGTAATTAGTGCCTCAAACACTCTAAAGTATGTATTTAACTGTTTCCGGCTTTTCCCTCTTTCCTTAAATGATGAAAGGACTCGTCGAAAACCGCTTAAGTAGGCGTAATAATGAATGAAGAATGCATTCAAGGTAGTCCAAGAAAAATAACCGGCGGAATAATGCACAAGTTTATTAAAGATGAGTTTACTGAATGAAATCTTCTATGCATGGTTGAAAAGAACAGCGCCACAAAGTTCTTGTTAAAAAGTTTTATTTTCAATATTATTTCTTATTTATTATAAAATTACTTTTAGTTACATCTGCTATATTCTTTTGCGCGTATTCTATGGAGAATAATTGAAAGAATTCAACAGAAGAGGAATTTACAGGTTGACTAAAAACTAATATGCATAGTTAAAAATAAAAACATTATAATATTCTAGTTAAAATACCCTATTTTCATAATTAATTCTATTAATTGTTAATATTATAATTATTAATATTATGTCTAATATTAAAAAATAAAATTTCAATTAAAAATAGAATTTCAGTAAATTTATAAAAGTTTACATTATTTTTATAAATAGCCTTAAGTATACTGCATTCACTTTTAAATTTGTATCATCTTTCATAAATTACTGTGTTTTTGAAAAAGATATTTTAAAATGAAAACACCTATAACATTTATTTTGAAATAAAATAAATAGAAATTATAGTATAAACACACAAAATTTTAATCATTCTCAGAAAATGTTAAGCATACCAATTTAAGAAATAAATCATTAATTTATTGATCAAAAGTAAATTTAGCTCTCAAACTCTGATTGCTTTCATTTAGATTGATGAACAATAATGTTTCTGTATGTTACTGTTTCTATTAAGGAAGATTATCTTGAAGAATAATTCAAAAATTTTTATTCTCAGTAAAAAAAATCTTATTATAGTTACTGTGATGTATCTGATACTGAAATTAGATCAACATGAAATTTTAATTATTATGTATGGTAGTTTTCATCAAATCTTATTCCTATTTAGTATACGAATTTATATATAGTTTTAATATTTGAAATTAGTAACTTTAAACAAATTGGTCTATCATAACACCGATTTAATTCAATTGAAAAAACATCTTGATTTTGAAAGTTTTTACCTTTTCTTTTACTTCTAGAGAATTTTATTTTTGGCTGTAACAATTAGTACTAAAAACATCGAATAATACTATAAAACTTTCATAGAGCATAAAAATTATCATAGCTTTTAAAGTACCACCGAACTGTATTTAATTCTTCCAAATCTAGAATTTTAAACTTAACGTTATTTTCTCGTCTCTTATTCCAATTCTACCATAAAAATGAATACAGCATTTTGTTGCAAAATCTGATTTAAGTCGGACAAAAAGAAATTCGAAGAGTTGAAATATGTTCATGCAATCTTTCATATAAGTTGAGCCATTTTTTTATTATTTGGTACAAACATTAAATAAAAATTATCATTAGGAACTTTTTATTTTTAAGGACACTTTATGAGATCATTTGAAACTCTTTAAAATTAGTGATACAAACAAAATAAATATTAAACAAGAATGAAACCTGACTGAATTAATACTAACGTAAAAAGCTGATAAAATTAAAAATAACAGTTTAACAAAAGGATTCTATAAAAACTTTCCTTCCTTGATAAAAAAGACAGAGAGAGAAATTCAGTACAATTGTATAAAAAAGAATTATTCCTGAATCAAGTTACAAAGTAAAAAAAGCGTTTTATAACTCATCATGAAACAACCAAGAATTAAATATTCCAATATGATTCAGAGATTATAAATATCTTCATACTTGATATATACACCAACAGTTTCTTCTGGAAAGAAAGCAATTAATAATCATACAAACTAATTTCCGTAATCGAAGTGAAACGAGATCTATAAAGACCAGAACAATTCTTAGTTGTTCCTAAGAACATGGAAAAGTTGATCTAATGCAATGGAAGCCCTGGTATTAAAACAGCGCTTTGTATCCGAAGAGAAGCGTTGAGCTAGCTCGTAATCAATAGCTGGTCATCTTATGGACCATTCCTTTCTTTTGGGCGACAAATCAGTTTCCGGAATCTCTATTGTCCGACGCGACTTCCCCACCTTTTCTCTAACGCTTGGACACTAGCCAACAAAGGCAGGGAATAGGGGAAGTTGACATCCCTTCACAAAAACTCGCTACAAATAGGGTCAAGAGAGGTGATTCCTTGAAGCATGCAATCAGTTCTATGACAGCGAAAGGTATTAGGAGCTCGGCTGGAGGTGACAATCACGACTGACCACTCCAAATCCTCTTGGTCAGGGAAAAAATCCTCCACAATACTCGAAGCCGATTGAGAGGGATCATTTCTGTTGGCCATGCGGCCCCAAAGTAAAAGACCTGCTTGAAAGCAAGAGGCCCGCCGCTTACGATAGCCTAAAAGAAGGAAATGTTTATCCTCTGCTCGATAATGGACTTTGTTTCCATTGCCTTTCAACTATTTAGATTTCGAAAGAAATTGTGAAAACTTTATCCAAGTGTTGAGCATGCATTTGAGAAAACAGTTTCTGAAATTACTTGCCCAATTTCGTACATTTCATCAAATGCTTTAAAGCTTGCTTTTTGAATTCCCATTTTTATTGTTTTTTTTTCTTTTTATGGCATCTAGAGAATATATTTTCCTCCATCTCATGACGCTTACGCATATAAAAAGAATACATATGCTTCAATTCTGTTTAGATAGTAGATTATTAATCATTAGTCGCTTGCATAAAAACCAACCTGATTGCAGAAAAATAGTAAATCCGAATGACGTAAATATTATTATTAATTTGGATTTTGCTTCATCTTTTTCTAATACACCTTTGCATGATGTTAAAGAAATCAGATCAATAAAATGAAGAATGTTTCTTGCCTTCTTTGGGTAGTTAGTTGAGTAGATTCTAGTCAAGCAAGTATATTTCTTGTCTAAAATATACCAAACACAAGTTAAAGCGTATTTAGATCCTTTCTAGGAGAAATTTAATAAAATTGAACCTATCTCTCATTTACAGTAAATATTCTCACAAAACTAAAAGAAGGTTTTTTTTATTTTGTGCTCATAGAAGAATTTTTATCATATTTTAATATCAAAATCAAGGATTTGAGAAGCGGTAATTTGTTTTTAAATAAACAAATAATTATTTATCGAAGAATGATATTTTTGTTTCTCTAATTAATAGATTTTATCTGTATTGAATGCATGAAATCTTTATAAATTTAATGAGAATAGTAAAATGATTCTCTATCTTAAATAAATTAATCAAAATCGACTTCATTTTTTGATGGTAAGGCATCATCTAAAGTATATGTCTCTGTTTTTCAGTTTTACTCACAGCATTTTTCCTGGTTTTCAGATTTTGTTTCATTTATTTATTTTTAATATAAAGGAGATATAAGTGAACAATATAGGTTTCCGATTGTATAACTGTTTCTAACTTTTAGATATAGTTGACTCAACCCCCTAAAGCTAGTTACAATGTCAGGGAGCTTTGGAGACACTCAGATATTATCAATGGTAACTGAGTTCTCTTCGAAATTACAATATACTTCATATGTTGTTTCTAAGCGGGGAGTCAAACTAACTGAAATAAAAGAATTAAAAATTCTTATTAAAAGAATTAAAACACAGACTCATTCTTACAGATTGTATATAGTATTTGTATTAATGTTTCAACTATTTCAAATCTATAAATCGTATTTCGGGAAATGTTTAATACCGCTTCAATAAAAAAGAATTTTTCTTATTAATGGTAAAAAATATGCTATAGTTTCTAATTGCAGAAAACTGCATTGAATATCCTTCATCGCAATAGATTTCACATTATGCCTATGCCGGTAAAACATTCTAACAAATTTGGAAAGTCAAGTTTAGTTGTTAGATTATAAATGCTTGTAAATTATTAGATTATAAATGTTTGTAAGAAAAAAAATTAAATTTTAAAAGTAATGAATGGTTGCTAACTTGTCCAAAAGGTGATTTAATTAAAAAGAATCTTACATCATAGACGATGCATAAAAATCTATGAGTAACAGAAATCTACGCTTATTCAATTGACTTTATCAATAATTATTATAATTTATCGTTTCGTTGTTTTATTTCTTCTTCTAATAGTTTTCCAAGTCTCAATTTTTTATAGGGAATGCAAAACAATTAAAGAAGTCTCATTAAAATTATCTAAGAATGGAACCTCTGAAAATGATTAGAGCTCAGATAAAAATTTATTTTTAAGCGGAAGTATTCTAGATGGTATGATGACGATCCCTTAATTTATCCATGTGTTTCCTGCTGGGAAAAGTTAAAGAAAATCTTACATTTAAATTGCTTTTTTTTAATGTGATAAGATAAGGAAATTTTATTTTACTTCCTAAAGGAAACAAATATCTAAGTATAATGACACGTATAAAACATATTATTTATAGGGTTATTTTAATCAAACTTTGTTAAGTAAATAAAACTAACAGGAATGGGCTCCTTAAAACCCCATATGTACTCAAAGTTTTAGCATAATAGCGGATAAGTAATCTAAATTAATAACATGATAATTACGTATTTACGACTTCCAAAAGTCACCTTTCGATGAGCTAAACGGCCGTGTTTCTTTAATTAGAAATTAATACAAGAATTTGTCTCTCGGGCCTTCATTACTTTTTATTCTTAATATTTGTCCTCGGAAAGAATCACTGCGGAAACCTGTTATGACGAGAAATACCCTAATATTGAAATACTGCATTTAAGAACCGAGCAAAACCAAAACAGAAATTAAAAATAAAAAAAGAATTCCATTAAGAATAAACCGAAATGCTTATAGCTTAGCACTCAACCTTAAATTAGGCGATTTGTTTATAAAAAATGATGTGAAATATTGGGCTTTCGGTCCTAATAATAATAATTAAGAACATTACGAACTTTTTTCCAAGTTAGTGGTTCGAAGTGCAAGGCTGATTTAATGTCTGATAAAAATATGAAGCAAATTGTGAAGAGAAAAAGTGCTTTTTAGGACTCTTCCTCAAATGACTGGTTGTTTAGAAAGTAATTATCCAAAATAAGCCAAGATGGGGTGGTTTAATTAAACTCATTAGGCGTTATGTCTTAACTTGGAGAAAGAGACGGCAGGATTATTCCCTAGGTGACTTCTCTGATGCTCATATGATTAAGCGGACTCGAAACTACCTCACCTCAACGAAGGGAAAACGTAATCGACTTTAATGTCGACACTCTGTTAAACACATGCTGATAATTTGACTTTTATTAGCTAATGCATCTATACATGCGGCCGGAGGAATAAATCAGGTGCGCGATACGTTTCTTATTGGGAGGCTCCTCTGAAAAGGAAAATTGCCGACTTGTTCAAGCATTAGCCGCTCGTGGCTGAGCATTGGCGGCTCTCCGCACACACGCAAGAATTTCACTTTATGGCTGCTCAAACAACTCCGGCAGGCTTTGTTTAATCTAAATTACTTATGAAAAATCGAATTAATGTGATAGGAAAATGTTCGTTTAATTGCAATTGTATCACAGCCAAATCATTATCATACATGAAAATTACAAAACATTGTACCCTGTCAGAATTTAAATGAGTGCTTAAAACTCCATTTGATTTCTACGAGCTTTATCTGATGTTACTTATTTGTTAAAAAGATCGAACTAATGCGATGAAAAATTGTTTGTTAAATTGCAATTGTATTACAATCAAATCATTACCATACATGACAATTACAAAACATTCACTCTGTCAGAATTTAAATGAGTGCTTATAGCTCCATTTTTTTCAGCAATCTGTATCTGATGTTATTAAATTATTTAAAAAAATCGGATGAAGGGAAAATGTTCATTAAATTGTCATTGTATTACAACCAAATCATTTCCCCACATCAAAATTACAAAACACTATAAAACTTCTAGGATTTAAATGAGTGCTCGTTATTCGATTTGTTTTCTACAAGCTTTATCAACTAGTACTTATTTATAATGAAAATGATATTGGAAATTGTTCGTTAAATTGCAACTGTAATACAGCCAAATCATTGCCGTACCTGAAAATTAAATCATTGTAAACATCCAGAATTTAAATGAGTGCTCGTACCTCGATTTGATTCCTACAAACTTTATCCGATATTAATAATTTATTTTAAAAAAATCGAATAAATGCGATGGTAAAATGTTCATTAAAATTGTCATCGCATTACAGACAAATCATTACTATATATCGAGTGTATGTAACTCGATTTGATTTCCCCGTTTTATCTGATGTTGCTGATTTATTGAAAAAAACTTGAATTAAAGCGATGGAAAATTGTTCGTTAAAATTGTCATTGCATTACAGCCAAATCATTACTATACATGAAAATTACAGAACTTTGTACATAGCCAGAATTTAAATTAGTGTTCGTGTCTCGATTTGATTTCTAAAACCTTAATCTGATGTTACACGTTATGAAAAAAACTCGAAATTAATACATCTAAAAAGAAATTTCTTAAATTGGTATTGCATTCCAGCAATATTATCTTCAGTTTCTTAAAATTCTTTCTTTCTTCTCCAAGAAGTTTGAACATTTTAGAATTTTAGTCTTACCACAATTAATTCTAAAGCAGATGTATATTTTCATTTGAACCACAGTAATAACTTTTTTTTCATATATTTGTTCTGTTCTACTTTCTTTTAGAAACAGTTTTTGTCTTTCAACTCACGTTGATTTGGTGCAGCCTGTTGCAAACTGAAGATAATACCGCAACTCCCTACTATTTGCTAAAGTTAGCCAGATTGTAACAGTATACGGAAATGAAAAAACTTGTCATGTTATAAAAATTCAAATTGAAACTTAAAACTCGATTTTGCTTCTACAAACTCTTAAATCAAAAGAAATGTGATGATGCGTTTCTTCATTGCATTTCGGTCAAGTTGCAGTCTTATAAAAATTTGTTAAAATACAATATTCTGTAAAAATTTTAATTACTTGTACATTTTCATTCTACAAAGTCTTGTATCAAAATAAATGTGGTGGAAAAAGAAATTCGATAGCCAATATCATATAGAAAAGCTAAAATCATGAAAAGAAATATTCAATATGAAGCAAAAATTTAGTCTTGATCCCCACTAAAATTTACTTTTCAAATATTTATTTGGTTTACCTTGATTTTATTGATTATTTATGAAATTCGAAATAAATATAGTGAAAATAAAGTTTCCCAAACTGTCAGTGTATTGGGCAAGGAAAGCGCAGTGTTAAAACACATTAAGCTGTAGCAATTGAGAATGGTGGTACTCTTAGAGTTTATTTCTACCAAATCTGTCTGACTAACAAAATAACTCGAAATATGAAAAGAAATAAAAATCTTAAATTCCAGAAAAATTATATTCAATTTCAGTTGTGTTTATAACTTGAATGCAAACATGAAAATAATTTCGATTTCTATGCATCGCTTTAACTAATACAGAAATCAAAGAATTACTTTATATATAAATCTAAACGTATAGACATTATAAAATTATCTCAAAATAATCGTTACATACTTTAATGAAGGTACATTATAGTAGCATTATGTAATAAAATACTAATATTAACTTACTAACTAAAGCATAATAATACATTAGAATGAATTTTAACTCATGTATTTTATGAGTGTTGGTAATATATAATTTCTCACATATTTTATGATAACTGATAATGTACACCAATTTCACTTTTCGAATTTGGTAGTGAAATTAACTTTGTTGTAATTTAATTTGCCAGGTTGCATTAAATTTATGAGTTTAAAAATACCTTGCATTGCATTTGAAATCATCAGTTTCAGGTCCGATATATTTCACTCAATAGTAGAAGGACCGTAAAAGACATTGATTTTGCATTCGAATTGATTCATTATTTTAACTCTCAGGTCAAAATTCTACTTACATAATAAAATGAATTCATTTGAAAGAAAAATTAGGTTATAAAATTATAATTATTTATTCTGCATTTATCTATCGATGTGTAAATATTTGAAAATGAAAATTTCATTAGTGAAATAATTGATTTGTTAGCTAGTTGTTTTTTTAGCTTTAATTTTGCAATATCAATTCCAATGAAAATCACATTACCCTATCAATAACTGCAGAAATATCTGTATCTCTTTCTTCTATTAAAGCCCCTATTGGGAAAGTACCATGAATATCTTTTATCGATTGAACACGCTTTCATGATGAAGGATTTTTTCATTTGATATTATCCTGTATAGGTTCTTGAATAACAATACTGTTCCTGACTCCTGTGTTAACTACAAACAGAAAATCATGAGCAACAAACATGTTAAGATTTATTTGAATTCAATAACTTATGTAAATTTACATTCATTTTTTTCTCTGAAAATTTAAAATCTTCTGAAGCTAGGAAAAGGAAAACTCTCATAGGAAAAATAATAATAAATTTTTAGTTTTTATATAGCACAAAATTCAAACTTGAATTGGGATTACCACATATACAATAGCTTTCTCAGTCTAATATGAATATATATATAGACTTATTAATATAAGTCTTTGCAAGGTTACTGATTAATAAATACTGAGTGAATAAATGAAACAGAATGCAGATTAGAGCAAAGTGAAGATTAGAGCAAACTCAAAATAAATTTAACAAATTTTTTAAAAAATTAAAAGGGAACATTGAAAAACTTTCTGTGAAGCTCTCAACCTGATACCACATATCCTTTCTTAAGTGTCTCTTTATTGCATCAGACATTCTATCACAAATAATATTCTTCCTGAGGTTTACTTTGATAACCTTTATTTTCTCCTACTACTCTTTCCACCTTTTTTTCGATTTCATGTTAACTAAACACAATCCTGATTTGCACCTATGTACTTTCAACACTCCAAAAAGTGAAAGTAGTTGATATAAGGGAAGCACTTTTTATTAAATAAAAAAATTCTTAAAGACCTCAAAATCTCTTAAAGTGATACATATATAATAATTATATTTTAAAGAAAGTGCCTTTTACAAATCTCTTGGAGTTAATAAAAGATTACAAAAAAATAACAACAAAAGGCAGTACATCTTAAACGAAAGCATCACTTAAAATAAATCCGCTTTCAATTAGTTACACTTAAAACAACTTCATATAACTTTGCAAGTTCTAGCCTTTTACCGACCGGCTAGGAAATAGTGAAACATTATGTCTTGTTTTTCGTGCATTAGGAACACTTAAGGATCAAATGCAAGTGATCCTCCCTTTTTGACAGAGATCCAACAATTTCTCTAAGTGAGACAAACAGCGGACGTGTGCATTTATTTATCTAAATACTAAAGCATTGACGATATTTAATTAGTTTCGAAAACGAGCAATGTGCAGACGTTTCAGTCTTTAACGACACGCGTCAGGACGGGAATATTTGAACTATAAATCTCAAAGATGATATTTGTAAAGAGAGAGAGAGAGAAGACTAAACTTTTTTTTCGAAAAAAAGTAAAATAATAATAAACAAACCTCAAAACTCGAAAACTCTCGAAAGCTCATTCTCTTACGTTAACAAGACTAAATGGTCTCTGCCCCATTTGCTATAGAGTCTTCTATAATTCATTCAGTACGTAATGGCGAAGATTCACCCGGGAGACCAATTATTCCAGCTGTCGGTCGAAACAGTGGCTCCAGTTAAAATCTCGGCTTAGGAGAAATGACTGACGGAGAAAAGAGAGAAAAAAATGAAATGAAAGTAATTAGAAATAGTCCCATGTTTCGATGATTTCGCTTGTTTTTCCTCTTTGGGCGATGCTAATAATATTTGGATACTACATCAGAATAAATGAGATATGAAAATGATCGGAAAGGCTAGTAAAGACAAAGATTTTCTTCGAGCCAGAAATCCCCATCATTTATTTATTTAATCAAAACACAAACATTTAAGAAATGCATTGGAAATTAAGTGACTTTACGCTTTTCTCTTCCTCTCTATTATTATTCTATTAGCTCAGGGACATACTGTAAAACTGAGAGAATTGGAAATGCTTGAAACAATTTGACTTTGAAAGAAGATGCATAAATCAAATGGACTAAATAGAAAATGATAATAACGAGCAATTATGAATGTATTTCGGATTATTTTTCAGAAATTTAATATTTACTGTTTGTTTTAATAATGCTGAAAATATAGAAAAAAAAGCTATTATAAATTAAAAGGAGAGAATATCCACATGTTTCTAAGAAAGAAAGGAATAACTTAAGCATAAATAAATAAAATATCCGTATCCATACAATCTTTCATCTTAGAGAATTCATTATTAGAGATTATTATTCATCTTTCAACAGTGCAGAAAAAATTCAAATTAACTTTCATGTTCTGTTTCCACACCTTCAAATTCCTTCTTAATGCAAATTTTAATCCGAATGCTCCCTTTTTAATCAAACAATAAATATGTTCCTCTTCATGCAAAAACATCAAATATCGTCCTTTTATAATTCTAGATGTTTTAAAAATTTGAAAAAAGAAGTAATTCATCAATGTATATAGAAATTTACTATTTACATACTATTTAATATTTACAGATAATTCATCAGATGTATATAGAAATTTAATATTCTCTGTTTGTTTTAATAATTCTATGATCATAGTAAAAAGCTATTATAAATTAATATGTGAGTATATTCACATGTTTCTAAGGATGAAAGGATTAACTTAAATATAAATAAATAAAATACGCATATCCATGCAATCTTTCATTTCAGAGATTTCATTCTTAGAGATTATAATCAATCTTTCAACAATTCAGAAAAAATTCGAGTTAACTTTCATGTTGTTTCCATTCTTTTCAATTCACTCTTGATGCGAATTTTAAATCGAATATTCCATTTTTATTCAAATAATAAATATGTTCCGGTTCGTGTAAAAACATCAATATCGTCCTCTCATAATTTTAGATGTTTTTGAAAGTTGAAAAAAGAAACAGTTCATCAAATGTATAATAATTTTTTAAAGTGTCGGGTGTTTTTACTGTGTTTTTCTTGTCATATTTCTTTTAAATTCATTCCTGATTGCAAATTTTAAATCGAATACTCCATTTTTATTCAAATAATAAATATGCTCCGATTCATGTAAAAACATCTTCTTAACATTTTAGATGATATTTAAAGTTGAAAAAAGAAGTAATTCATCAGATGTATATAATTTTAAAAAATATCGGGTGCTTTTACTGTCAGATATCAACGTTAATGTTTCGAAATTCTTCAAATAAAAAATCCTGCTGTTATGCAAATACAAAATCAAATTTAAATCGCTTAGAAATAAGGTAATTGAAACTCTGTGAGATTTAAAGTAGAATAATTAATATAAGATTTTGAGTCTTTAAACTCAAGGAAGTTATTTTCGAATTATTGTGTAATAAGTCTTGCTATACTGTCTGCACTTAAATATATTTTATTCTGACGTACACGCATCTTTTGATTAAAATTTTTTATAGAATGAAATGAGTTCAGTGTCCTATGCGAAGATATTTTGATTGATTAAAATAAAAAAATATATATTTATCTGTATGTCACCTTTATTCTGTAGAAAGGGCCGTTATGATCTAAGGGCCATTACTTTATTTATTTCTTAAAGCGATTTGAGGCATATAGTTTTTAGTTTCAAAAGATATTTCTATCGAACCAAACTGAAGAGTTTTGTAGGCAGATTCTTCTAACTATATTTTAAGGCTTGTACTTATTTAAGGAACTGGAAAAAAAATTAATTTACTTTTCGCACTTATTTCCTTACTAGTTAAAACTGAATTAACGCGGACATTGTCATAATTCTACAATTTAACTGATTCTTTCTTTTTCATCAATCTGTAAATAGTTTTAATTCATAGTTGAAAATATCTGTTCCGTCAAATTACTAAACGATTGCAATTTTTTTTCCTTCATTTGAGGGACCAAAGAAAATTTTTTAAGATTCAAAGTTTAAGTATCATATTTAAATATAAATTTTAAAATGTTCTAATGCTTCTAATATGAAAAGCGTATTAATTAAAATTCAAATGCATTTATTCTTGTACAACCTGCTTAAAGCATCAATTGCAGAAAATTCCTCATTATCGTGGTTTTATTTTTCATATGAATTAATAATAGCATATTTGAATTGTTGGGATTAATTTTTATATTTAGAAAAACACCACCATATATGCCTTATCTTCTTTAATTTTACTAACAAATTCAATCATTATCCTGACAATTTCGACAGTTATTGAATCATTCTAATTAAAAATCCATAATACTAAAATGTGATAGTAAAGAATATTTTTATAGTGTTTAATTACCAAAATTAATAAAATCGTATTTTTGAAATAAACGTTTGCCTTTGTTAATTTTTTGTTCAACTTTTTTATATTATGGAATTGGATAATGTTTCCCGAAGTACATCATTATCAAATATGGATGGAGTAAATTGGATATAAATAAATACTTTTCAAAACAAATACAAAATTCTAAATTTATAATTTTTTGACACATACATAAAAGACAAAATTCATTCAACATTATTCTAACAATTTCTACAGTCATTGAAATATTTTAATTAAAAATCGACAATAATAAGACTGGAGAGTAGATATAACTATACAATGTTAAATTAAGCAAAAAATAATCCTATAGCATTTTTTAAATAAACATTTGATTTTTTTAGTTTAACCTTATTTACAATATGATATTATAGAATGTTCCCCGAAGTACATTATCATCAAATATAGATAAGTAAAATGAAAATAACTAGTTATTTTCGGAAAATTTCAAGTACATAATTTTTTCCACATATATAAAATGCAAAAAATCTATATCTAAGAAAACATGAAATATTTTTATATATTTCAAATCTAATACTAGAAAAATATCATAATATGTAATAAATATATTTCATGCCAGAACATAATTGTTCAAAATTTATGTACTTGTTTACTACTTGTATTACGTTTATTGATTTTAGATTTCCTCCTGTTTAAAGAGGTCCGATTCTTTTGGCTTTTTTTCTATTTTTACAGGAAAATGTCTCTCTCACTCTCTTTTCGGCAAATCCCACGTTCCAACGAAATGAATTTTTCCTTCATAAAATATGGATATTATTTTTGTACCATATTTAGGATTTTTCCAAACTCTCATTTTATTTTATTCATTCATTTTTTTTTAGAATGTTGCATTATAACAATCGTTTATTGAATTAATCGTTAATTAAAATACACAATTTGATCACTAGACTAAAAAAGACTATAGATTCTACAATTTTCTTTAGTGACTATAGATTTCGGGAAAAACTTGATATAAACTAATGTTCATGATACTTAATTTTGTTGCATTATTAAAGTTTATTTAATTTAAAGGCAAAAAAAGTGCTAGAATATTAGTATGCGATATGTTTCGAGAAGTATAAAATATTATTATCTAAAAAATTCTATTACAAATTCTGTCTCAAAACAAAATCATGATATCAGTACAGCATCGGAGATTTTTTCCCGAATTAGCATTAGCATTTGAAAAAATAGTATATGCGATATCATGGTGCATCTAAAACGTCAATTCCAGTAGTAAAAATGCCTTGCAAAAATCGTCAATTGCATAATAATATAATGTTCAGACAGCTTTTTAGCTGCTATATCATAATAGTATAAATTTACGATATGATATCAGAAATTTTTGTGACTGTAACAAAAAAAAAGTATTTTCTGTTTAAGAGAAACAATTTTACAAGCAGTATAAAATGTTAAAAATGCAATTTTTCCTTTCAACACACGCAATCTAATTAGAGTATTCATTCTTTTATTAAACTACACATTAGAGTACTTATATTGTTCTATTAAATTACATATTAGAATAGTGATATTTTTTATTTAAGTACTAAAAATAAACCTTTCTTTCTTTTCCACCTTTTAATGTTTATTTTAATCCATTGTCAAAATATTATGGAGTCATTAAATCATTATTTCACAAATTCACCATTAGGTGACTCCCGAATACGCAATTAAACTTTAATTGAATTAATAACTTAATCTGTAAATAAATACTGAAAATAAAAAAAATAGCGTAATTCCATAAAACAAACACACTTAAGAATATAGAATTTCAAAAATCTAAGATATTAAGAAATGATTTTACAGTTGATTTCAAAATTGCAACTTATATATTTAAAGTTTATTTAAAGAGATGAATGTATATTTAACACCTTGGTGAACAAAATTTCAATCAGCACTATTTACAAAGTCTACGCAAAATTATGTTAGTCAATATAAATAATGCGATTATTCATTAATAAATGAAAGTACCATTTTCTTGTCGGAATAACAGTAATCTAAATTACCCTATATAAGCCAGTCAAGGACATATCATTTCTAAAAAAATTGGTAAAGAGATAATTCAGTTTTATATAAATGAATATTCTTTAAACTCTTATCATAAGTTTTGTTTTGTCACAGAAATATATTCTCTGACTTTTTTCTAAGAAATTATCATTAATTTTTTTGTAACAATATCTAGCTTATAAAAAGAAAATCCCATTCTTTCGATTCAAGGAAAATATTAATAAATTATATTTAAAGTTAACGGTATAACATTAAACTTCAAATAAAGTGGAGTAGTCTAGGGTTTTATTTTATTCCCCTTTTATTTTGGCGTGATTTCGGAAGCTTCCATTACGCGTTTAAATTCAAAATATACGGCAATTTCCTTGAAACACTAACATTTAAATCCAGCTACTTTTGCTGAAATTCTTCAAGCGTACATAACGCTTGGTTTTCTATGAAAAAGTTGACTAACTAAAACCTTTCAAACTGGAAAATTCTGTACTTTAAACTTCTTTGCTTTAAAAAAATAATTGGAAAAATTCAAAATTTCATTGAAATCAGATATATCTCTGTATTATAAATTAGAATATTAATTCATGTAATTGCCAGACTTTTTAGTAATTTGCGAGTATATATATAGCTGATATATTACTGAGATTTTATTCTTAAGCAATAGTTAATTCTGCTTTGATGCTGTAGGTTTAATTTTCTATTTCTATGGATTAAAATAAAAATAATTTTTAATTGACCTAATTTTCCAATACCATTTCTCCAGAACATTGATAATAAATGAAACAATGAAAATAATCATGTGATTTTTTGCAATAAGGAATTACTCATTTAAATAAATTCAGAAAACATACATTTCGTATACAGTCTTTGAGTATTCATCAAAAGGGTTCCGAAATTGCCCTCTGCATCCTATGATCAATATTTTTATCAAATCATTAATCATAAATTTTAAAAGATGGTAATCATGCAATGCTAATAAACAGTTGAAAGCTGAAAACTTTTAAGTCTATATGCTGTTTGAGACATAATAGTTCAGTTTATTCGATAATCTAAATATGCTTTAAAGAAGTCAGTTTAATACGCCTACAGTTTATAATTCAGAATCAGTTTATAGTGAATTTCAGAATCAATTTGAAGTTCATCGATTCTTTTTTAATCCATCCGCATCCTGCACAAATTATTTTCAGATTTGTCAAACCACACTGTTGAGGATTTGAGTTTTGGCTTTCAGATCGACTAAGGGCTCTGTTAGCGCCATCTATCAATAACCTTTGAAGCTAAACTTCTTTAGCTTTAGGGTAAATCATCTTGGAAAAAGACAGGTTTTCAAAAAAGTAGATTCGAAATCGTAATGCAACTAATTTTAAAAATTGCTTTATTGGGTAAAAATGGTTTATGAAAAGAATTTTGCTTATGGCAGAAAATGACAAATAGCCTTATGCATTTCCGTGAGTAAAAAAATATTTAATATTTTATATGAATTGACTTCTTGCACATTTAAATGTTTTACAGTAACATACTTTACTGATATTTTCATAAATATTTAATTATCATGTATTAATATCACGCATTAATTTTAATAAAGCAGAAAGCACGTGGTTTCTACCCAAATGACACTTTTTTTTGTGAAATGTTATAAAATATTTACTTTTATTTTTAATTTTCATTAAATAGATTGAAGAAACGCGTATGAAATGAAAAGAATATAGTTAAAAGCGAAAAGCATTTTAAAAATGAGAAGAAAAGTGGTTTTGAGATCTAAAACGAAATGTTAAACTTTTCTCTAATTCAAAAGTTTATCAAATAATTTTTTCAATATTCTACAGCTGACGTAAAAATATATTTTACCTTATTCCTGAAATAAATAAAAAGTTGTATTTTTGGCCCTTTAAATACTGGAATTATGTTGGTAAATAACATGAATTATCATTTTTTCTCATTGCAAAGTATTAAACAACTGTAAAATTTTTTCTGTAGTTCAAGAACTGTAAAACAAATTGAGAAATTTTTATACCAGATTAGAACCAAAAAAAAAAAAAAAAGAGACTGATGAAATTCTAATTTATGAAATTTACCGGAAGAAGATTTTACCAAACTTTATGTTTTGATAAAATATTGAAGAAAGGAAATAAGTATTAAAAAGTAAATTATGCAAATGTAAAAACGAAAGTAGCTTCCATAAAGTTTTTATAAAGAAAACTTTTCTAATAATAAGAATAATAAATATATAAAAATATTCGATTTTTTCACTAAAAATTGAAAAATCTTTCATCAAATTTAAGTATTTACAAATAACATAATTTTTTTTTAATATGTTCAGAAATTTTAGACACGACATTTTAAACAAACACCAGATTAATCTTCAAGTAGGTTTAATTTAACAGCCAAAAATATTCCAAACACTATAATAGGTAGCAATTATTTAGGAATATAAATATTTACCATCAAACAATATTCATACAAAAATATTTTATTCAGAAATGAGTTTACGCAACCAGATGAGGGTTACTTGAGGAAAATTTAAAAACCACATTTTCTCATTTTATATGCCAAATGTTAAGATGTATTTTTATTTTCAATCTACTGTACATTCTAGCTGCATTCTCCTCACCAGCTAATCTCGGCCTTTGTTTCATTCTCATTCGTAAATAAAAAATTTATACTGATTACCTATTATATAGTTGAGTAATGATTTTGATTAATTCTGCTAAAATGAATTTAATGAATAACTGTACCATTGCTAAATAGAATCTCGTACTTAAATTCTATCAATTACTGTTAAAGCAACAAAATTGTTAAATGTGAGGAAAAGAATCGGTTCTACCCATATATGCTCCAAGGAATTTTACATGGCTTTGAAGATAAAAAATAGATACATTGTGATTGACAGCTCAAATCTAACTTTAAAAAGCATTGCATTAAAAGCTTTAAAAGCAAAAAAAGTCGTGTCGACATATATCATGTCAGCAAGAATTACTGCAACGTAGTGTTTTATAATGTGAAAGTATTCGTGAAAAAACTTCTAGATTAATCCCAAAAAAATAACGACCTGGATTATTGCTTAGGGCTAGAAAAAATTCGGAAGGACTTTTTAAGATCAAATAATTAGGCGATAGTTAAATCTATTGTTAGATTGAATATTACCATTAGGCAATAATACACTTTTTAAATTTTTATCGAATCAATAAAAAATTTCTATTAATGGACTTCAAGCTCTACTCCTAATCTTGGTGCTTGGTGCGAATTCAAAAATTAAATCATTTCTACATTCCAACAGAGCAGTTTCTTAATTCATGTCTGCTCTCTTAAGAAACCTCTATAATGAGTTCCTTCTTTTATCTTATTCTCTAGCATATTTCAAAATATAAAAACTGAACAATTTTAGCAATTGAGACTAAACCCAGTTTCTGTTTTTCAATTATAAAACCCTATAAATGTAACTAAATATATTTGTTTTTTTTTCTTGCACTTCTTGCTTTGCAATATTAAATAAATACATTAATGCAGATCGATGCAAATATAAAATATTAATACAAGTAAATATACATAGAATAATCTAACAGAAAGCAAAATTAATATACTAAAACAAATAACATATTCCACTGGAAGCTTTTTCTTTACCACAATTCAATATCCTGCCTTGAAATAGCTGATGTAGTTATTTAGATTAACTAGATTGCACTACCATTAAATTCTTAAATTTTTAAATATCCATAAAAAGCTATTTTACTTTTTTAAATTAGAGATTGTATCTTAATAACATTAGAAATCATTAAAATATTAATAAACTCTTTGTCCAGTTGTTATGGCTTTAATAACTCAAACTAATCATCACTTAATTATTAATATTATTCCGTAATAGTAATGAATCAACACATAGAAATGAAAAGGAGGTTGGCCTAAGCCCACCCCAAACTTTTCAATGAAACAAAAACCTTTATGTATCAGTTTCTTATATCAAATCATAACAAAGTATTTTCATCAATTAATTAATTAATCAAGTTAATATTTCTAATAAAAGAATGTATTTGCTTAAATCCTTCTGAATCTAAAAATATTTCATTATACAGCTTTTAGAAGAAAGCTGCCATATAAAAATTTAAACATCTTTTTGCATCTCATTTATTAATGGCTGCCAATTAAAGAAAAAATTTATCTGAAAATGTTTATTGCATTTTCAAAAATATGTAGCTTAGCTGTTTTATTAAGCCAAAAATATGGTCTCCCATACAAACATACTTTCTCTTTCATTGAAAAGGGAGTTTTTGACTACGCTTGATGACGAAGAGTATATCAAGAAAATATATCTTCGCTGATTCTCAAACTACAAACAAAAATATCTTTGTCGACTGAATGAAAGCGCTTACTGCGATTGTGTTTTCTTCCCTAGTTTTAGTGCCTAAAATCACATGGTTGCACAATTTTGCCAAAAAAGCAAAAATTTACTTCATCAAATGTATATCTAGTATTTGGCCCCGGAGTAAATTAAATAAGTCGAGGACCAAAAATTCTTGCCTTGTCATCTCTTATGCTTTCTTTGTCATCTGACTAATAGTTACAGCCTTTAAGCAACTTTAAAGCAGGTTATTAATTAAATGAAACAATAGTAAATTTCTTTTGCTTTATCGTATAACCAAAATAATGTTTTTATGGAATAAAGATATGAACTAGATTAATATCTACATCGAAAAAAGGTATGAACTAAATCAATACCTGTATTGAATAATGTAACATTCTATGTAGAATTAACTCAGTTTCAAATAAGAATGCTCCATCGTCGTATAAAATAAAAAATTTCTAATTCCTTTCCTTAAATGACAGTGCTAAAGGTCAATTTTTTTGTATAGGTGATTTCATTCACACCGATTATTTTATTCATTAATTTTTAGCTATACAGATATACAAAAAGAATTTTGATGACATAACTTTTTATTCCTTATCTTAGTTAAAAGCATAACTTTTTCTCATTGTTTATGGTGAAAATATATTAAAAATCCTCTGGCACTTTTACATCTCACCAATATTTTGATCGAAAAAAAATAACAATTGCCACTGTAATTCCGTACATAAACTATTCACCGAATTTCTATTAACCATTTTAAATTAATACAAATTTACATAATGAAATTCTGCATCGACAATAAACATTTTTGATCAAGGTATACTGAAGAAATAGTAAGAATAAATTCAAATCTTATTAAAATTTGAGACAAAAATTTTAGTTTTATTGTTTTTCACACAAACGTACAATTTAAAGGGGAAACCAAGAATAAATGAGGAGAAATTTCTATTATATATATATATATATATATATATATATATATATATATATATATAAAAATTTACTTACTGATTAGTTTTTTTCAAATGACTAAATGATTCTTTCCACAAGATTCTCATACATTTTTATACCTCTATCATGACTAAAATTACCCGCCACATTTTCCTTCATAGATGTCTCGAAATTAATACTTATCTGGTACTTCACAACGAAGACTTAATGGTCTCAAGCAAAAGTAATTATACTTAGGGATTTACTTACATCTCCTTCATAATCCCAACAGCCTCTTTAATGCATGCTCTCTTACAAAAAGCTATCTCCTTTAGATACAATGTTTCAACTCTTACAGATCTAAGGAGCTATTTTTATTCTGTGCTATATCTTTGACTAAAGCTTTGCAGCTGTTCTTAGATCGTTGGCTTTTATTCCCTTTATTTTTTTCACAAATGAAATCGCCACATTGGGCCACCGCTTCTGATACCACGGATTACTGACTCTTACCTCTGCAATCCTCCCCCCTTCCTACAGACCCCCCTGAAAGCTGTCGCTTCCACTAGTGGCGTCTGATCCATGGTCTAATCCCTTGCGTCCAACTTCTTCCTACCCTCCCCCTTCTCTTTCCCTATTTGTCCCCAGGATCAGTTATCCTCTTAATATCCTTGCCTCTTCAGCCTCTTTACGCCGAGTCCTCTTACTGGTCATCCTTTCAAGGATTAGAGCGATGGTGGAAGCAGTGTTTTCATTTTTCAAGATAAAACCTCGGATTATTTTTTCACTCAGCATTGGTTCTAGTGGACAAAAACATTTAAAGCGCACCATTAATGACTCTCGTTTATAGCACCGATTTCCTTGTGGCTGGTATTCACACAACGACGCTTATGCAATCCTTATGCCCTGGGTTTTACTCGGGGCGATAAAGGAGAACTCTCGAGAATGGATCAGAAATTCTCTTGAGCTATAGAATTTATTTCTTCATTGGCTTCCATAAAAAATGTTGTTATTTTGAGTTTATATATGTTGCTATAATAACGAAATATTTTTAAAACAAAGGATTTTGGTTTTCGTTATAAGACAGGGACTAAAAATAAAGTGTCATTTTTCTTATCAAGCATTTCAATAAGAAACATTGTTATTTTAAATTTATATATGTTGCCAATTTATGAGACACTTAAAAAAATATTGTAGCTCCATTTATGATAGCGACTAAAACGTACAATGTTATTTTCCTTTTTAAATCTTATCAACCTAAAGCAAATTGCGATCAAACGTCAGCCTAACTTATTAGAATCAATGATTCTGTAGAGCTAAAATAATTTGGTTCTTAATAGATATCAAGCAAAAAAATTAATCCATTCGCCTATGAAGGAGTCATTCGAAAAGCAAAAATTAATCGTTCTCGCCATCTGGTGGTCGTCAAAAATTGTAATCTTATTTGTCAGTGATCCCTGTACAAATTCGCAACATTGGGATAAAATAACAAGTCAAATTATGTTCTTTTATCATTTTATTTGTAGATATATTCATATTATTTTCTAGAAGACTTTCTCTCTGAAATCTATGAAATTTTTATTCTTTTCTTTTTATTATCATAAGAATTAAATGCAACTGATTTGTCGAGGTTACATTTCATTATTCTTAGTTCATACACCAAACAAAGCTCATATCTTCGATTATCTGAAAAATATTATCAAAGTGGATTCGGAAAATATTTTGATTTTACTAAAAAAAATTTATTTTATTTTATTTAAACAAACGATAAGTACAATTCATCTAAAATTGCAAATTTTCGACTTATATCATTTAATATTATTTTTCATTAAATTTTCCCCTTGGTTTTTTTTTTTTTTTTTTTTTTCGCTCAAAAAGTTAAATTTCCTTCATTTCATCGAAAATATTAGCACAAGCATGCAGTTGAAATTGCTTTAATTTTTACTATCCTTCCCCCTAAAACGTTTGCACATAACATTTTCCGATGTAATTTAATCTTTACATCAGAAATTTTGAAGGTTTTTTTTTCAATATACTACATAATATGTCGTCCTAATAAAAACCATTCCTATTTAGAGTTATTTTATTTTAATATTTAGACTGGCTATAAATTAATGTGAGGTATTTGGGAGCTCAATTTGGAAATTATTCAGTACGATCTAACCAAATTTGTGTAACATAGTATTCCAAACATCGGATTTCGATTCATATAAATATAAAATGTTTTTTAAATAAAATTTCGATTTATAAAAAACTCTTGATCAAATTTATAGTGCAACTGCAATTGGTCGAACCAATTATTCGAAGGAATTGCAAAAATCACAGTTTTCTATACAAAATGTCGTATTTGTCCGGTACTTTATTTGGAAAGTGATTGTTACTTTTTTATTTGAAGATATCTGATATCTGCCATGCATCTTTTATCCTTAAGTTCCTTAATCTTTAATCCTTAATAATTTCCTTATGTCCGTGAAAATTATTATGGATATAAAAAAGTATCCATGATATCTGACAACTATCATGTATCTTTAATTCTTAGGCTCCTTAATATTTGATCTTTAATAATTTGGAATATAAGGAAAGTATCCATGATATCAGTCAACTATCGTGTATCTTTAATCCTTAGGTTCCTTAATCATTTATCTTAAAAATTTCCTTATATCTATGACAATTATCATGGATATAAGGAAAACATCCATGATATCTGACAACTATCATAGATATTTTCTTAAAATAGGGAAATAGCTGATAAATTATTAAAGTTTTCTCATAAAAAAGTAGAAAACTGGTGATGAAAATATTTTAAAAATAACAAAATTTTAAAAATATCTCAAAAAATAATTAATTTAAGATTTTGTTTATTTATTCTTCCAGACATAAGCAAAGGAATCAATTTTCCAATGAATAATCAATTACTTTTTGTCAAAGTTTAGGTTCTAACTTCATATAAAAAAATGTTTCTCTATTCTATGACAATAAATGGAAAAATATATGCTGAATCGGAACTCCTTATCATTTTTTATGATAATAACCTTACTTTGAAAATAGCACTATTCTGAAGATACTTTTAAAATATGTTTCTTCCGTATTCAAAATGACTCTACTGGCCAGTTTCGAAGGAACTTCGGTCTTAAAACTGTATTTTTTTCCTTGTTAGAAAATATTTCGTAATTTTAAAACAAAAGTCTTAAATCTCCCTAAAATCTCACAACATAAACTCTTAATAATAATTAGAATAGAATAGTTAGTTAGAATAAATTATTCAAGATTCTCTCTTTTTTAATATATCAAATAAAAATTTTGTTTAATTAGCTGAAGAGGAATTCCATTTGAATTAATTCGTGATTCTTCTTTTTCAAAATTAAACAGTGGTTAATTTTTAGAATCTTTTAAATCTTTATTGTCAGTTCAAGACACATACAAGAACATACACAAAGCAAAGAATGGTAATAAGAAAATAAGGCTATGTAAAAGAGTTCAATGTTTATATAAGTTCAAAATAAGAGTTATTTTAGTTGCGTTATTTCACATAATCTTGAAGCTTAACGCTGAGCATTTAAAAAAATAAATCCCCAAAAAGCTCGGGGAACCAAAACCGAATGCAATTCCAAAATTAAAAGTTAAATTTTAATGCAAATGATTAAAAAGTAATTACTTTTAAGAATGCAGTTGATTTTAATTTAGTACACATATGTGAGTATATTATTTTAATAAAACTATTTTTTAACAAACATTAATATCATAATTGGTTTGTTTTCTGATTTTTTGTAAGGTAGTAAGTCCACAAATAGATAAAATCTATATACCCGTCTTTACATTAAAAAATGATCTTTCAGACTATTGTTGAAAAGCTTTATTGTTATTTAAAATTTGGCTCTGAATTTACTCAGCACTACTTAAGTTTAAAAAAAGCAGTTAAAAACAAACTATTTTATTTATTATAAACTTTTCTGCAAACAAAAGGCATCCATTAATTTTAATGTAATTAATTACAAACATGTGTTGGAACTGCAAGCATGTTAAATAAGTGATTTGATAATTATAAAAGAAAAATATTATTGATAGCATAATAAGTCTTCATATAAATCTTACTGTTACGAATTTGTAATTTTGCTTCCCAGAAGGAATAGTATCTTCCTAAGGAACACTTATTTACAGTCATCGGTATTGGATGCTACCAGGTGTCGTATGAAAGATACTAGAGCATGGCGACGAATTTGGAAACAAATGAATAATGATCAAAACATTGAGAAATTTCTCAATCTGTCCATTAGAGGCTGAGATACACCCTGATTGGCATAGAAGCTTCTATCCCAGCCTTTCGAGATCTATAAAAGGCCGGCACTTTTAAGATGAATGAGAATGGAGTCGTCGTGAACTGTCTTGTGTGAAGTAGTGAGTCGGCAACTGAAACGAGAAGACCCAGAGGAGTGTTTCAGCTGTCTGGAGAGACCGTAGAACAAAGCTCACAAGATCCACTTTCCTACTGAATCTGTCTGGCAGCTTTGTGTGCTGTGGACATTGTTACTACTTGTGGTCTTCCGTCATTGTTGTCTGCTGCCATGTGTTTCTCCTCTTTAAATATATATCGGCGCTGTCTTGTCTTCGTGTAAAAAAAAGTCGATATTGTTTCTTACCGAGGTCTGCTGGTTGTGCTTTTCACACCACTCACCCACTACACGAACAAACCCGGTGATCTGTAGCATTACATCTTGACATGTCTTCATTGATATGACTTCATCTTATCAATTAAATTGTTAAAGTATCCAAAAGAGCACCTATGAAGGGCGACAGAAATTGATTATTTTCATATAAAAATCAATGGGATGAACATTATTTTTCTTTTCCAACCGTAATTTTTAGATCAATAATTTAAAAATAAAACATAGTATTATTGTACAATTTTGGAAATTTGCTGTGATTTTGGAAAGTGCATAGTAAATGTCATCATGTGATCAGTCTAATACTACGAAAATGTGTGCAGCTTTATTACATTACTCTGTCTGGTTTGAGTGTGTGACATTGGTTTATCTGTAACAAAAATTAAACACTGAATATACTACACAAATTTCATTTTTACTACAACTTATTAAAGCCAGATTAACTTTAAGACATAACATTATTACACAGATACTTAGTGGCAAGTAATATTTATTCTAATTTTGAATTATTGTTGATGCATGATAGATTAACAAAATCACAGGATCAGGGACTGAAAATTAACCTTAATTCCAACAACGATGTTTTTTATGTTCTTTCCATTCATTCCAATGTCCTCCAAACGTTCTACGTACGCTCTTACAATGACTTGCGTGATAATGACTTTTTCCTCCAATTCATGAATAAATTATTTATCATGCCTATCGTGGGCCATTTTCAGATACATATTTTTTTTATCTGAAAGCCTTTGCTTGACAAAGCAATAATCGTTTGACTGTGAGTGACGTTACCATATGTCAATGGAATGACAATTACATCCTTACACATAACATTACTTTTTTATACTCTGGCATGAACATTAAAGTTATATCTGGGAAAATTTATGTTATTACATTTTTATTAAAAAGGTCGTAAGTTCCCAAAAAAATCTATTGAGTTAATTTCGATAGAAAAGAGTTGGGGTATATGTTTTAAATAGTAAATGATTTTGCCTGAAACGAAAGCATTACTAAAGGGAAAAAAAGAATTACTAATCAAAAATTAATAAAATGTCAAAATTAATACACTTAATGTACTGAATCAGTTTTTACAAAAATCATTAAGTTGGGAGTTAAAAAAGGACAACCAGTTCTAATTGTCTGTTCTTTAATAAATACATTTTGCATGGAGTTTACTCTGTAAAAGCTGCTTCCCAACAGATATTCATCTAATGATGAGAAGCAAGAGATAACTGACAGATAGCTTTACAATTGGAATAGGGAAATATTCCTTATACACAACTAAGATTTTTTAAGTTTTAGTTACATTTACATCCCATTTTTAAGGGCCTATATTAGGTCTATATTTACGCAACTAAGAAGCAAACGCTTAGTAATATCATTGCCATAAAAGTGATCAGAAAGCATAATTGGTACGAAATTGTAATCAAAAATTCCTTTTAATCAGAAGTGAACATCAGTGATTCTAGATATTACAGAAGTTAATAACTGAACTGAAAATAGTTGTTCATAAAAAAATGACTTCAAAACTTGGGAATAGTTTTATATCCAAGAATTCATATATATTAATTATTTTTGACAAAACTGTTTGTGTGTTTTTTAAAATACAGATTAAATTTTAGGAAATGACTAATAATCAGATAATATATATTTTCAAACTTAACTAGAAGCATCGCTATAAAAATTAATTTACAGTGGTGAACAGAACATAAAACTCAGTAGAATGAATAATCATTCAACATAGAGTTTTGTAGTCAGTAAGTCAACGCTGACAGATGTTTACCTACCAACGTACTTACAGTACCTCTATTACAATTGATGGGCCACATGTACCTTTGAAAATTTAGAACTTGACTTTAATACCATAAAATATAAAAAATTAATCAAGAAATACTTGAAGATTTGAATAATTTGCACCATTATTTATACAGCAAAGACACAAAAGAAAAACATCAGATGGAGACTATTAAAGTTCATGATATAAATTAGTCAATACTACCCACTAAATCAACTTTAAAAGATTAATTTTATATCATTAATTGAATAAATGTAATCATATTTATCATATCAAGCACATTATTGTTCAAATCACTCATATTGCACATATCATAAGACTCTCGAGAGCCTATATATATAATACATCTTTCGTGTGACTGCTATTAAAAATCATACGAACTTATTCAAATTCTTTACTACCTGACTGGTTGATGAATAAATGGCCGATGTTTTTGTTTGCCTGATTAAAATTTGCATTTGAATTTTATACACATAACGAATAACTGATATTGCAGCAAAGATCTGATATTTCAATTAATTTGAACGGACGATTATTGAAAATAGATAAAAGAAACATTACAAGCTTTTTCGAGATACAGCATCGCCGTTCTTAAAGGTAAAAACTTCAACATTTCTTCTAACATAACTGAAGGCCACAACAAACCTCCACAGAGAAATTTATAACCACCGTAAAATTACCAAACCTTCCGAAGTCTTATCCCATTGTGTTTATTGATTGTATATGAGTTATTCTTGCAGCATCAAAATCGTTGCTTTTTCTGGCGCGAGAGAAAATAAAGAATGATGGAGAGGCCGGTTCTTTCTTTAAGTTAAGATTTTCGACCATTGTCCAGTCCCTCCACCCAGGCGCTTCTTTTCTTTTTTCTTTACCCACCCACGTATCAGTTTCTATCAAACATTTTGAAAAGGATTTCATTGTTTGTCTCCATTCTTGAGCAGACGGGAGCACGGGAGCGTGAGTGAGGGAGGTGAGAATAAAAAAGGAAGAAAAACCGCGAAGCTTAGCTTTTCACATATCTTCTGTAACGTGACATGATATCAACCTATTTTCGCCTGCATTTGCTTTATTATTTCTTTTGATTCCTTCTTTCTTCTTCTGCAGCTTCTTTATTCTTTCCTTTTTTTTTTCGCTTCTGAGGGGGGTGATCAAGGGGCGAGTTGGTGGGTGTGTGGGTGGTTGTTATTTCATCTCCCCTCTTCTTTTGAGTAATTCAATTTTTCAGCAGAGAATGCGAGAAAAGAAAAGGGGAATAAAGTCGAGTTCATGGACAGAGAGAATGGAATAAAAGAGGATTTTCGGTACGCTGGGGTTCCGAAGAGAGATCTGTTGAGGCAGAGGGTGTTGAAGTTGGCCATTGTTAAGTGGAGCCCACCGCAGAGCACAGCTTTTAAAATGGAATTCATCCCCCATTGATTCCGTAAGACCACACACACAGAGGCACGAAGATCCATTTTTTCCCCTTCTATATCTCATCCTTATTTTTTTAAACTTCTTTTATGATGATATTTGTGCTCAGTTTCAATGTCCACGAAAGCATCTATAGTGTTTTGTTACTCTAAAAAAGATCTTCCGCAATGCGGATATTCTGTCAGTTGGTAACTGATGATAGCGAAATTTTACCGATTTTATTTTTCTAGACAAAGGGGACTAGAATGTTTAACTAGAATAAGTTACCCTTTGATGCAAATGCTAGAGCGCGGTAGTATAAACGTATCTATCAGTTTCGAGATTAGGGGGGAGGGTCTATGCACGATACCCAATTCCGTTAAGATCTACTTCACATGTAATTCTGGAGCTCATAATCTGATGTTAAAGTTCTAACATTGTGTGCTAATGTGGTTTGAAAATTTGGACAGGAAATGCTGGCTTTGGTCTTATTATCATGTTGCATCAGCGTAGATACTACTTTCGTTCAGAATCTGGTTGATGCAAATCTTAATCTGGTGAGCCTCAGATCTTAAAACAGAAACTAGCATCAGCTTACTGAGGGATGTAAAGGAACAAAAATTAATACAACTTTTATGAATGGAATCATTTTATGTAACATTTGAAAGCTCATAATTTTTGTAAGTTCGTAAATTAGAGGGTAGATCAACAGTAGTCAATTCTATATATATCATTTTATTTTACTAGATAACTTTGGCCTAGTAAGTATTCAGACAAGAGATTCTCCTCTATCAAAAATCCGTCTTGTATTCAAACAAAGTACACTTTAAATTTACCAATGTGAATTAAATGCCCTTGCAGTAATGAAATATGGAAATGGGATTGATTCTGCCATCGCAGTTTTAATTAAGCGCAATTAGAAATGCAGAGTTTCAACTCTAGATAGATCTCTTGTTTCTTGAAAATGGTTCGTTAAAATAACTTAGCTTAGGATAGAACTCCTAGTATTGATGAAACCTGACCTCGTTCGTTCGGCAACTCGTTATCTTCCGTTTAATTCTTTTCTCTTCTCTTCACATTAAATTCCGAACAACGTTATAAGAAAGAGTATTTTAGAATTTATTCTGAATATTAAGAATTTATTTGGAATATTTTAGAGAATACCCAAAACTTCAATACTTTTTTTCTTGATTTCTAGTTTTTTTAAACAAAATCCTAGTCCAAGTAAAAGATGAAATTATCTTCTCCATAATTTTTATAAGCTTTTTGTTACTTATGGCACTTGCCATATACGAGCCCGATGACGCACTCAGTGATTTAAACAGAGTTTTTGCAGCAACTTCTGAGGGTAAAGGCCCCTGAGTACTCGAGTCAGAAGTTTGACTTCTCGCTCATATGAAGATGACATTCACACACTCGCTTTCATAACCTCTTTTTACAGGAGGGCACTTTTAGAAACCTCAGAGATAGAACACAGGGTAAAGAACAACCATTCCCGAAACTGGATTCGACCCCCCAGGAAGTTCAGATCACGGGGAAAACGCGCTACCTCTAAGCCAGGAACCCGGCTTTTGTAATCTTGTGTCTTAAATATAAAAAAATTAACATTCCTTCCAATTAATTTTATATAATTGGATGCCGAAGTTTCTTAGCCTGCATTACAAAAGTTATTAGTAAATCAAATTCCATAAGAAATTTTCCCCATATCTTAGCTGAAATTATAGAAATGCGCATGCACACTGAATATTTCAGATCATTTATAGGATAGACATCATTATAAGGAAGGATAGACATCATTATAAGGAAAAAGAGACATCATTGTTAAGTGCAGATTTATCTTAATGGGTTACAACAACGTTTAAGAAAATCGATATGGCGGCTGTAACTTAAAGAGTGATTACAAACTTAATTGATTACAAAGAATAATTACTCTTTCCTCTTAAAACTCAGATTTATTTTCCTATAATTGTCAAAACTTTTAAACAAAATTGGTTTTTCTTTCTAGCCATAAAGAAATGTTTTGAAGAATGTAAATAACGAAACATCTACTAGTTATCATCACAAATACGTCGTCATTCGATACGGGAATGCAGTGCCCATTAGGACAAATATCTCAACATAGATGTGTAAAGAAACTGTTCAAAAAATTGAAAAATCTCTCTTTTTGAACATTCGATTTTTTAACACGTATATGTTGTATTCATATTTTTTTTAATTGAGATTTTTTTTAAATATTATTTTAAAAATATGTCACTAGAACATTTATCTTGAATGTTTAATTAAATATATTTTTTATGGTCAAAATACTTCTTCAAGCACTTGTCAAGATTTCAATATTTGGAAGTGAAAACTTATTGCATTTCATGTAATTTCATATGATATTAATATATCGTGGTTTTTCCGTACAACTAAAATGTTGAACATTGGTTTTTCTCTGAATTTATTAAAAATTACAGTAAGTTATGATTCATTCCCTCCTATTTTTCTACAAAAAAATTCTGTAATTTAAATTTGTAACAGATTTCCTTAACGGAAAAGGAAAACTTTTCCTAGTAAATCTCACATATGCTCGGCTAAATTCAGATCGGCTGAAAAGCAAGCGACACAATACATCCGATGCCCTTATCCAAAACTCGGCTTTAATAAGGCGAACTCTGTGACATTAAGAATTCTCATCCATTAAAATAAATACATAGCCTTTATCTCCAGCAAACCAAATATTCAAAAATATCTGCTCTGAATTATCTTTCTATCAAATTTCCATTTTATATAATATGCAAATGTGTACATTGGCATGTATTTATTCCCTCTCACACTCAAAATGTTCTAATTTTTGTTCACGAAACCGGGTTTTTAGTTTAGTTTAGTCATGTTAACTTTCCACTTTAAAGCAACATTATGACTATTATGGGATGAACTTTGTAATTTTCAACAACGGGCAGAAGACGAGGACGACACCTGAGATAGCACCGACGACATAGACGACACCGAGGACGACACCTCCTCTCGAAGCTTCCACACTACACCACACAAGTGGGAGGGCACCTGCACCAAATTCGGTTACACGATACTTCTTCGGTGGAATCGGGTCTCAAACCTGAAACCCTCTGGTTTCGAAGCCCAGATGTCATCACCAGGCCATCGATGCCCCTAAAAGCTAAAATTATTCCACATGCAAAGTTCGTTCTGTGTACAAACATCCTGATTAACAGGATTCAAATAAAATAGGAACTTATCTGTAAAGTGATTCAGATGCCGCTTTGAAATATTGCGGCCCTCAACAGTCATACTCATTTGACCCTTTTCTCCTCACCCAGCATATCTGATAATAAAGGTACACAAACATATAAACAATACTGATGAAAATAATTTAGTGCACTTTATATCTACAAGTTATGTTCTTTAGCTCGCAAGAAGTCATTTCCTAAAAAAGTATCTTTTTATTTTCTCGTATACGAAATGTACCAAGACAAATTATTCCATTCATCAAGAAATTAGAACTCGACATTTTGACGAATTTCTACATTTCCAACCTCCCTGAATCTCAAAAATATATATTTGGAATTATGTCTATATGTCTGGGAATACAATAGCTCAGAGACGCCTTGAGCTGGATGGATGAAATTTGGTATATTTGCTTAAAATTGATTTATCAAATTTTGAAAGAAATATTTTAGAAAAAATCTGCCAATTCAGCTGTCTGAGTATAAGTTAACACTATAATAACAAAATGAAGAGAGCTAAATATATAAGATTTAGTACACAGATAAAATATCTAAAGTGTAGGTATGTGTCAGATTTAGAGCCAAGTCCGTCAATGTTTTGACCATTCATGGGTCTGTACTTAAGCAAACAGGCAAACACATACTCAAAAACGCAATGACTCAAATATATTGAATTTGGTGTATGATTCTGTGACTATAATTGCATTTATAAGTCAATTTTAGTTTTAATCAATAGGTCGAAAGACGTCAAAAACGTAATTTGCTTTTAAAGTATGTGTATGTTAACTGTGTCTCAAAGATAACACGCTAATATGTTCTTTCGTACAACAGTTTGCCAATGGAAGTAAATAATATACGAGGGCGTTTATTAGAGAAATATGAGAAATTTTCGGGTAGTCACTCCCAATAGTCCAATTCTATAATGGAAAAATTAGCATCAGTAGCTGGCATCTTGGCCTATGAATAAGCACGTCTTCCCCGTGGGTGCCCCAGGCTCAAGCCCTTTCGAGCATGATTGTTCTTCTTCTGCGTTTTATTTGTGAGGTGTGTGAATGCCCCCTCCACTGTAAAAAGGGTTTGTGCAATCGAATGTGATGCATGAAGTAGCTAAGTCATATTCTTGGCCCTAATTGGCACGATTGAAAAAAAGTGCCGCTGATTCAACTTAAATAGCTGACAGATAAGTGTTGTAAGTCACAACAATATAATATCATTTCATGTTATTACACAAGCATGTTAAGAGATTTCCAATAGTTAAAAATTGGTTCCATATTAGACTAATTTTATTTTAGAAAACATTAAATACATTTTCCGTCTTCATAATGGATATATTTGCCTTTTTGAATTGTTTAATGTTGAATAATTCCGAGAAGCCAATATTTCTGTTAAATTATGACGATAAGACATTGTTCGCATTCTTTCTTAAAAAATATTGCAACAAACTGTGCACAAAATTATTATCTGAGTAAGTGTCATGTTATATTTTGATAATCAAAAGCAATTCGAGTATAATCTGGATTCCCAATCCATAGGCAGTTTTCTAGAATTTTACAAATTGTGCATTTCGACGTTATTGATGTTTCTTCGCATTACCAACGCTAATGCTTCTAATGCTTTTTCCACCGTTTTTGAACTACATTTCAGAGCTGAAAATTCGATAATATCTTTTGTTAGTCTTTACAGGTTCGGTGACAAAACGGTGCGTGTAAAGTTAATACAATCCTCTAATAATTTACTTTCAGATTTAATTTCACATGCATGAAAACAAGAAAAAAATTAATACGAGTTCAATATTATATCTATTACACTTTACAGCAATCTTTTATTTTAAAAAAAATGTAATTTTTTATATTCATCCACTAAAAAACACAAATTAACAATATGAATTGTAAGTAAAAAAAAATATTTAATTTGTGTATTATACATACTTAAGAAAAATTAATCCAAATAATGAAGTTACGAACAAATTAAATTGATTCTCTACTTTTAAAACATCTCACAATTAAAAAAAACACCTACATATGATAAAAAGAAATTCCTCTTCTTTTGACAATTTTCTATAATGAAGCAAAGCGTCCTAATTGGCAGGCTGAAATATCTTTATATCTTGTTTGTAAAACAAGTACAGACTTCTCAATTTCTTTTTCAAATTACAATGAACCCCGTCTAACACTTTCAAGTAAGAACATGATGTAATTTTCTTTTCTTTCATTATAATCTGTTGAACGATTAAAGAGTTTTTTCCCCTACGACAAACGCTTTGAGGAGAAAATATGCATGCGATTTCTTTTATCACGTCCGTCCTGTTATATTTTTTATCCTCCGTTTTTTGCTCGAGATTTTTTTTCTCCCTCTAACCCTCCCATCTCACTTCCAGAACAAAGAACCGGAGGTTTCATTCTTTCACTAATTTCATCTTTTAATGCCTTTCAGAATCTTTCTTTTCATTATTTTAGAATTTAAGGCTGGTTTTGTTAATGAAAGCTATTTCAGCTTTTTTAAAAATCTAACTTTGAAAGCTCAAAGATATTCAATAGTCTTGTTCTAAATTACTATGTTTTTTTTTTAAATATCTTACTGAAAAGTAAAGCATTGTAATCATTTTCGAAATCCTTATTTTTTTGACTCATAAATCCTAATTTTTATTAATTTCTAGAATACTGAAAACACACAGGTAAAATATTGTAATCGTGAAAAACTCTGACCTCTATATATAAATGTTTCTATATGTTTTAAAGTACTTCAAAGACGTCTATTAAGTACCTCGTCTTCTGATGAATAAAAGAATTCTAAACTATTTATGAACGAAGTAATGAAGAATCTAGGCTCTCTTTCAGTAACTGCTTTTTATTTTGTCCCTCTTTTTCTTTGAAGGCAAGCGTGGGCTCTGCATGAAATGCTGTTGCCACTCTGCTTGCTTCTTGCTTATCATAAATAACCAAAATCCAACCATTTTGATCTTATAGGATAGCTCATTAGGCTGATCACACTATGTTAATTCACAATGTGTCAATCTTTCAATTCCTTTCAATAATTTTTAATACTTTCTCGAATGCTAAGAGCACACAGGAAAAATATCGTAATCGTGAAAACCTGTGACCTCAAAATGTAGATGAATATCCATGTTTCAGATTCCCTCAAAGATTCATCTTCTAATGAATGGAAGCATTCCAGAAGGTATTGAGATATCTAGTTTCGTTTTCAGCTTATGCTCTCTTTCAATAACTGCTTTTTATTTTCTCCATCCTCTTCTTCCTCGGCAAACCTGGGATCTGTGTGAAAAGCTGTTATCTCTCTATTTATTTCTTACTTATTATAAATTACCAAAATCTCACCGTGTTGGTCATATGTAGCAACTCGTTAGGCAAATACCGCTGTACTAAGTCCCAGTATATCAATATAGACAGTATTACGATAGTTACGAATATTGCGAATTCTAAGAAGACAGAAAAAATATTGAAATCTTAAAAAACCGTCATCTCTATACGTATATGAATCTCTATACTTTAAATTCCCTCAAATACTCGTTTTCTATCTGATCAATAGAAGTGTTCCAAACTCAAAGCATTAAGAGATCTAGTTTCTCTTTTAGTAACTGATTTTTATTTTCTCCATCCTTTTCCTCAATGGCAAGTGTATGAAAGGTTATTGTTACTCTGGTTTTTCTTGCTTATCACAACTAAAAATTCTCCAATTCGTTTGTCATTATTCAGATAACGCTATGTTGATCCCCAATGCGTCAATTTTGATCAGGAGTTGACAAATTTTTCTAAGTTACGAGCTACTTCTAATTTTTTTCAGGTATTGCGGTCTACCCAGTGGCGTAGGTGAAGTGAACTAAAAAAGGTCTACAATGTTTCTTATAACTTAAAAATAAATGCTTAAAATGTACTTACCTACATAACTACAAACACAGATATAATAGCAAGATACAAACATAATAATAATAGCTACAGATATAACAATATCAAATGATACATTCAGTAAAAAATTCAAAATATTTTAGAAAATAAATCATTTTTATCTAAAATTTGTTCTTGTACTTATAGCTAGTAAAAGACGTAGATTGCATATTGTTCGGTGATGTTGAATATCCTAGTATACAATTATTAACCACTAATCTTGCACTGGATTCTGTAGTCGCCATCTGTGAGAAGGGAACGATATGTTTTCTTAATTACATTCATCGTTGAAAATGCAGATTCGCATAGGTAGGTAGAACCAAAAATGATATTAAAGGATATGCAACTTTTTTGAAATTCGGATACTTTACTTCATCCATTAGATTCCAAAAGTTATTTTAGATTCTGAATTACGTGCTTTTAAAATTATTCTATTTTGAAAGAGAAAACTTCATTTTCATCAAGAGATAAAGAAAATTCATAACTTATATTTTTTTAATTATTTCTTCCACATCAACATGGGCAAATGGTTAGCATAAGAATGCAACAACTGGTTCTAGTCTAGTAAATTCTTGAAAACGTTCCTTTTATTCTGAATGAAATTTTATTATTTCATCATACTATTTCTATTTGTTTAATGCGCCTGTTTTAGAACAACTCGTAAGAAATATTTTTGAAATGTTTCGTCGGTGTTCCATAAATATGTTTCTTTTAGTATGGAGGTCTTAAGTCTTAGAAAAGTCGTTTACCCGAAAATGTCTTGGGAGCCCACCGGTCGATCGTGACCGACTTAATGCTCACCCATGATCATTATAGTATTCTAATTACTTATTTGATAAAATTGCTAATAATAATACTCAATAATCACTGTTTTGGATGTTCATTGTCCCCGGATGCATAGTTTCTGGTTAGCACCAAGATAAGTGCTGAAAGTAGTGGCTTAGGAACGTCACGCAAGGAAGTAGTACGCATTTAACAGGATGTTACACTAATATGAGTTTGCATCCATTTAGTTAGAATAATAAAATATTCCAATCAATATTTTTGTACACTAATGGAATTAGAAATAAATTGATAATTATTTAAAAAGGGAATGAGGAGATCTAATCTTTTCTTCGTCGACTTTCTTCGAATCTTGACTTTAAAATACCGGTTTTTTTTATTTTGTAATCCTACATTCTCTTATTATTTACTCACTATTCTTTCCCACATTGAAAGAATACCAAGTCTGTTATAAAACAAAACTCAAAATAGGCTTATATATCATATGTATGTGTGCAAAAGGGATAGTGAAATGGATAATGAGAGTTAAATTTCTACAGATGTGCCCTTAAATGTTGATCAATGTGTGATATTTTCGTACAAATTTTATGCGAAAAAAGCTTTATTTTTGTAATTTTTAAAGAAAAAAATTTATATATACTTTTAAATTTTTAGGCATTTTGTTTTTATATACATACAGTTTAGAGAGAAAATAAAATGTGTTTCAATGAAATGCTTTTTCATCGGAGGTTTGAGACTAACTACCCTTTTAATAAAATTACATGCAATATGAGGCATCTCAAGGATATTTAAAATTTATGCATAGGATTTCGTTGGGGTTAACTTTTTAGCTGAAAAGCCTCTAATTACAAAGGAACAGTTCAAGATAGAATTCAAATAGTAAATCATCAATTAAGAGAAAAGTAAAGAGTTGTAAGATATGAGAACAGCTCTTTTCTAATCATATTTGTACATAACACCTAGAAACAATAATATCGTTATGAGTTTTTTTTTCTTTCTAAGAAATAATGTCTGAATAACAAATTTATAATAAGACCCCAGGTAATTCTGACTAAACAGCCTTTGGTTTTCCCGTATTAAATAAAATGTAAGCCAAGATCGTACTAAAGTATTCTAGATCTCATCAACGCACTGTCACACCCATATAGCATACTCAACAAGAATCAAACAAAAAAATTTTCCACTTTTACAGTTCTGAAAATGTAATTGCGCACGTTGGTAAGCAATAAGATTATTCGTATATTGATTCATCAGATCTGAAAAGTTGTGGACGATTATTATTGAACTCAGCTACGATCAGCTTTTCCTCATTTGCATTGCTTTAAAAATATCCGAGATATCTTTAAGGATTTCAGAATCGTCATTACAATAAAATTGTTTCTCAGAATGGAGATTGGATTGAAACGAGATCCTCGGAATGAATTTTCTTGTCCGCTCCCTCTTACTTGCAATTAAGGCCAATGGCCTGGTAGTAAGGCTTGAACCCGAAACCGGGGAGTTTCAAGTTCGAGACTCGATTCCGTCAAATAACTGTTATGTAAATGGGTCTGGTGCGAGTTAAATCTGTCAGAGGCGAATGTCCTCCTGCTAATGTGGTGTGGAAGTCCGGAAAGTGGAGAGTCAGCTCAGATTTCGTCCTTATCATCGTACCACGGTTCAAAGTTAAGAGGTCAACCTCAAAATAGCCCGAGAGTTGCCTTAAAACAGGCGTTAATATAACTAAAGATAAATCTTTCTCGAGGTAAGCATTTCATCTCACACTTGTACTCATGTCTGGATTCTGTTTCATTCCACTCTACTATTTTTTTTAACTGTTGCCTTCATACATGTACATTTTCATAACACTAGATTTAAACGATTGCTAATTTTTTTAAAAAAAGCTCGTATTATAACCTAAATCTTTTTCCAACATATTTTGTAAAGAGATTAGCAACAATTGCAACCTTTTCTGAAGTCCTGTAATCAGCAGTTTCGCTGGCTCATTATCCTAATGAAAATTAAAATGTTTAGAACTGACACTAATTCCAGCTGAAAGACCATCCACTGAAGAACCGTTGTGTAATCGGGCCTGACGCACTTTAAATTCGTTGAGGCCTAGCGTCCTCCCGCTGGTGTGATATGGAAGTTTAGATAGAGGACGCCAGCTCAGTATCATCCTCGTCATACGAATACAGTTCAAAATTACGAGGTCCAGCCCTAATGCTGCTTTAAAACGGGACGGAATAGCCATAATGACGATAAAGTATTTCCATCTAGACAGGGAGGTTGCAGAGGTAAAAACTTGATGTGCATGTAGATCTGGTGACCTTTAAAATCGAAGGATTCAATCGTCTTCTATTTGGCATACTAAATAAATGTGGAAAGTGGGGTGTCATTTTTACCCTAACCGCCATCATCATCATCTCA
>JAPMOQ010023642.1:22701156-22764254 GCA_026543055.1 Argiope trifasciata
TTTTACCCTAACCGCAATCATCATCATCTCATAGTGGTTCATTATGCCTGCATCTATCACTAAATACTGAAATTTACATGATGACTACCTATATCATCAAGCGTTTATCTAACAAAGCTAAATGAAATTCCACCAGGTTGAGTAAGTTTGGTAAATGTATTTATCTATTTATATGGGAACCACGTTCTCTGACCTACAAACAATCATAAAATCTATCTCTGATAGCATTAATTAAAAATTCAGCTAATAATTTAAAAATCTTCTTGGTATTGCTGTTGTTTTGTTTGTTAGTTTTATGCCAGGAAATTGTCCTGCATCTGTAAATGGCGAATGAAATAATCATTACTTTTCAAATTTCGTTTTTAACGCTTTAGGTATTGGACATTTTTAATATTATATTACAAGTAAATATTTAAGATTTAAATATAAATTAAAGCTTTACAGTAGAAATCTGATGTTAAATATTTGAATTTTGAGATCCTGTAATCATTTTTAAGTGTCTACTGCTACAAAACTAGTGTCAGTACCTGGCTGAATATATAATATAAATCAATTAAATAAAGTATTAATATGGTTAAAATTTCATACAAATTATCGACATAAATATTATTTTTGGTATTATTTTTTGCAAGTCCTCAAAAGAGTGAATATAGCTCCTTTGCGAGTAAAATTAAACAATTAGGTCAAACTCACAATTACTCTAGGTATGAAAAAGGTATAAAATGATTGATCATCTAAATACTTAAGCTCAACATGTAGAAATTAAAAATTTGTAAACAATTGACATTTACTGCAATAAGGAGGAATCTAGTGATAGATTTTTAAAAATGTGGTGATGGCACATTTAGTTAATGGAACTGGAGCATCCTCAGGTTCATGTGGCGGAGAAACTTAGAGAGTGAGCTACCTGATAATCGGGATTAGATTAGACCGATTAAAACCTCTCTTTGAAATTATCTAGAAATTTTGAATCATGGTCAGATGATAAGCACAGCCTCTGAGTAAGCATCTGTTCTTCAAGTTTCTTGAAGTTGGATCTTTGAAGGAGTGCTGGTTCAAATCTGTTACCTTTTGAATCTGAGCTCAGCCACATGACAATCAAGAGCCATTCTTTTTATCTTATCATGAATCAAAACTACGGACTATTGATTTAACAAATCAATAAAGCAAGCACTGTATTAACATACTTACAGATAAGTACTTTAAAAATTATGAGGTTTTCTTTATATAATGCCGGGTTTGTACTCTGCCAGCTATAGGACGACAAGTAGGCAGTGCATGCGTAGAAAGGAAATGATTTATGCTTGCCACAATTTCATAAAATAGATTCAGGTATTCCATGAGTGGCTATAAATTACCATTTTGGCATCATTGAATTTTTTTCTTTTTTCTCTGCTTATCATATTAAAAGGATGGATATTCTCACAAAAAAATTTGGAAAAATATTTTTTATAAAAAACGTCACACACCTAAATTTGGAAAACTACAGAAAAGAAATGGCAAATAAAAAGAAGAAGACACCGTTTCGCATCAGAAAGAACAAAAAACAGCAAAAAATGTCGGAATTGGTCTATGATAAGTTATCAATTTTTTTCACACCAGATAAACCGCTAAATTCTATAGAAGCTTGCGCAGTAAAAAAAAAAAAATACAATACAGCAGCTTATAGTTATTCCGTCGGGACAAGAACTTCCCATGTACCGAACAGGATTTTTCAGCGTTTCTACGCATGCGCTGCCTACTTGCTGTCTTAAGGTGGGTTCATACGAGGCTTATTATTGTCCGCAATAGAAGATCACGCCTACTTTTGGAAAATCACGTGACCACAACGGGACAATGGCAAATGATTGTCCCGTCGGGACAAACAATGTCCGCGTTGTCTCAAGTGTTCACACGGGGACAATGCCGGGACAACAGCAGAGAGACAATGTTTGCGGACAATAAAAAGCCTCGTGTGAACCCACCTTTATAACTGGCCGAGTGTAAACCTGGCATTAAAAGAAACAACAATGGCACCAATTCCAAAACCTCTTAAAGAAGAAAGCTCCAAAACTTTAAAAGGGAAGGGTTCTGACAAAAAGACGAAGCAGAGGAGAAAGAAACAGGAAACTTACGCGAGATATATTTTCAAGGTCTTGAAGCAAGTACATCCTGAAATTGGAATTTCGAGGCAAGCCATGTCTGTTATGAACTCATTCATGAATGATGTTTTTGAACGTATCGCTTGCGAATCTTCAAATATAGCCAAATATAACTGCCGTAAAACAGTGTCAAGCCGCGAAGTTGAGTCGGCTGTTCGTTTAGTATTACCTGGAGAGCTCTCGAGACATGCTATGTCAGAAGGAATAAAGGCTATACAAACATATGCAGGAAGTAAATGAATTGTTTGCCTTTCAGATGTTTATTATTTCTACTCGAATTTATTTTCTGATTTTAGAAAGGGACTTTTATTCGGTGATTATTGAATAATTGCCGCATAAATGGCTTACTTTTGGAAAAATAACCATAATCTTTGTTTCTGCCCTGTGATGAAGTCGTAAGTAATTATGTATTTTAAAGAACATTTTTAAAAAACTTTATGTATTTGTGTTTTGAATTTTACCATTTGTTCTTAAAAGCGCACCATTTTGTATTCTTCAGTGTCTGTATATTGGATGAATTTTTAATATTTTATGAAACAATTTTATGTAAATAAAAATTGCATTTTTAAATACCAACGTTATTTGCTAATAATTTTGATTTGAATGAGTTCCTAATTAACTGGGATTAAAGCACAATCAACGGTTAAAAATGGCCATTTCTCAGTAACTTTTAAACTATTATTTTCCTACAGCAAAATATTATTTAAAAACAATGCATTTTTTATGTCAAAAAGACGTTTTGCTTAATTTCAGGTATGCAAAGCATATAAACAGCTTAACTGTTTTGACCTAGTGCCGTACGTGCATCGATTTATCAAATTTAGACAGCTGTAAGTAAAAGAATAACCATTTATAACGATTATAATTCATTGTTAGAATTACTTCGAGTACATAGATAAGTCAAGTATTCAATGGATTTCCATTTGCATCAATATAAGAATATATTCCCAAAATGGGTGTCATCTTATTAGATAGTAATAAAAATAAAGCAGTTCAGGGGTTCACAAAAAGTATTCGAAATCGAAAAATTACGAACTCGAGATTTCAATTTTCTTCACGTCTCACACTTCCCAGTGACTGAACCTCCAAAAAAAGCAGATTTCCCACTAATAGGCATTTTCGTAACTATTTTTTGTCAAAGGCATCTGATCATCTGACATCTGATCTACTTCAGAGATACATTTATTAGAGTACGCAACAAAAGTTAGAGATGCTACTCCCGCTGGCTTTACCAAATATGTAAATAGTATAAAGTTCACCATAAATATTACCAACTAGGTTTCCCAAGCATTTATTTCAGATGCAAGAGGGGAAAAGTCTACATATCTGTATTTTTCTGGAGCTCGCCTATCGTATAATTTCCCGAAGTTTCTAGCAAGATGCAACTTCTTATTAAGAAGTAGAAGAAAAAGATTGAAAGATTATTTCGAATTTTAAGGTCAACTCTTAGCATTCGATTTATTTATTTTTTTAAAAAGGCTACCAACATTGTTATTTAAACGATTTTAGAAAAAGAAGCAATATCATTCTGAAACTTGTTCTCGCGATCTTATGACTCGTAGCTATATAACATGACCATAAGGGATCACTCAGTCTTGAGAATATTAACTGGCTTATAAATCGTCCACTACAATACTCCCCCTCCAGTGAGTCGTATGTGAGATGAAAGATGTTTGCTGCTGTGTTTAGTGGGGTTATATTTGGGTGGTTATTCTAATGCGCCTTGACCGTTTTTTTATTATTATTCACTGATTATTTATCAGCTTCCTTTTTATTTATTTTATTTGCTGATTATTTATCAGCTTCCTTTTTATTTATTTTATTTGCTGATTATTTATTAGTCTTTTTTTACTGGCTGATTGTTTGTCAGCTTAATTTTATTTTTATTTGGTTGATTATTTATCATTTTTTTGTTTAGCTACAACAACTACACTAAGGGTGCGTATTAATTTTTATTTTCACTGTCCTAGATCACCAATGTAGTTATTGGCAATAAATAGGATCAATCCTTGCGATCGCCAATAGCAAAGATTGAAAGATTGTTTTGCCTTTATTTTCCAAAAATAAGGAAACAGGAGTCCTGGCCTAGGGGCAGCATGTCTTCCCCGTGATCTGTGCTTCCTAGGTTCGGGTATGGTTGTTTTTTATCCGTGAGGTGTTGGAAAGGTAACCCTCTGTAAAAAAGGGTTGTGCAAGCGAGCGTGTGAGTGTCCTCTTCATACAAGCTGGAAGACAGATTTCTGACCTCGGGTGTTCAAGAGCCTTTACCCTTAGAATCTACGGCAGAAGTCCGGTTTATACCACTGCCATTCGTCAGTGGATTTGTCTATGGCAAGTGACATAAGTAACAACAACAAAAATAAGGACACAGTTTACCAGTACCTGTATTCCATCACTATTTTCTAGTATCTTGGTAGACCTAGAAAGATTCTTCAAGTATTTGAAAATCTTTTATAAAGAAACTTACATCCATCCATGGTTCATTATCTTACAGTTGAAAGAATGGTAACAGTAATGTACAGAATAAACCATGCTATGGTATCATATACGACAAAATAAACTTTGTTCATCGACTGCAACTGTGAGAGCTTTTGTTCGGAAAGTGCTCGGGCGATAATATTTAAGTCATGCCTGCTATAAAATCCGTTTGGGTTTGTCTCCAAAACTATTAGGTTGGTGCGTATGAAATGTCGGATTCTCTTTACATGCGTACGTTTGTCTCCCTGTTTTCGTTATACTTTTGTCTTTGGCATAACCTCATTCATAGTCGTATTGTCCATTGCCAGAGACTCATTTCAGCAAAATAGGTTTTCTCGAAGGTCTTCCCTTTTGTTCTTTCTTCTGAGTTTATTGCCGATATGAATTCTGCCGACATTCGCGCCATTTTCTTATATGAGTACAAACTTGGTAATAGTGCTGCAAAAGCTGCACGCAACATAAACCAAGCGTTTGGGGAGAATACGGTTAACGATCGGAATGTGCAGCGTTGGTTCGAAAAATTTCGGACTGGCGATTTTTCACTGCAAAATGAGCCGCGCGGAAGACCCAAAACGTCTGTGAAGAATGATGACCTGAAGGCTCTAGTGGAAGCGGATCCAGCCGTATCCACGAGGGAACTTGCTATCAGGATGAAAGTTGACCATACAACGATATTGAGACACCTTTCTGAGATTAACAAGGTTAAGAAGATGGACAAGTGGGTACCGCACGCACTGACAGAGCGAAATAAGCTGGAACGAACTGGAATATGAAGTTTTGCAGCATCCACCATATTCACCGGATCTCTCGCCGACCGATTTTCATTTTTTCAAGCATTTAGAGCTGTTTTTAAGGGGCAAACACTATGAAAATGAAGACAGTCTAAAAAACTCGATATCAGAGTTTATTAATTCTAAAGACCAAAATTTTTTTAAGACAGGCATCTACGCTTTAAAATCTCGTTGGGAGAAGTGTATTGAAGCTAATGGAGCATACTTTGATTGAATAAATAGCTTTTGAAGAAAGATATGCAGTTTTATACAATCACTTAAGAATCCAACATTTCATACGCACCAACCTAATAAAATTCAGATTTAAGTGGGTTCTTTCTTCCAAGAAGAGGAATAATTAAGTTTATAATATTTTGGAGCCCTTATATTCATAATGTATCCTTTTATTTCTTATTTTAATTTAGCAATTAATATGCCAATTAAATCAATTTTTAAAAAATTTATTTGTCAAATCCATTGATTTTACAATATCAAAAATAATTCTAATAAAAAGGCAATTTTTCTATCGATCATAAGGCATAATTAGCATTTTTTTTTTTGTTTAAAAAATGGTTTTTGAGGATATATTTTAATTTTTAAATAAAATTTTAATTAAAACCGAAGAAAAACATTCACCCTATAACTTTATAATTACACAGATATGTTAATTTGAAATTAAAATTAAAATTTTCCGTTAAATATGTGATTTCATATATACTAATTTTTTGTGGAGAATACATATTACTAAATATAGTCGCATAAGACTTATCTTGGGGACTGAAAAAAAATTTACAGTAACCCAAAAAAGAAACTTAAGATGTGCATTTTAGTGTTGGATTTAAATGGATAAAATGTACCTGGGGATTATGTGAGATCTATAATTTTAAAGCTGTTCATCATTAAAAAAGAACTTTAATTTACACTACAGTTAATATTTTATAATGTTTAAAAATGAAAATTTACTAAGAAATCGTATTTTGAGAAAATATAGATAGATCTATATATAATGGCATTAGCTTTGGTTTTGCAGTGAAGGAAGAATATGTTGCATCTTCATATTAGTATGCTCTGATAAATAATTTACTACTTGCTCCAAATCTTTCGTTCAATCCTTAGAAAAATTATGATCAAACAAACGTCATGAAAATAATTTTTATTCTGCTGAGTTTAACTTGTGAAAAAACTTCTTCTCGAGGTCACCCCATTTTCAAAACAGTAACATAGATTAAGCTCCTAAATAAAGAATCAAAATTAAAAGAGGGTATTTTAAATAATACAAATTTTTACATCAATTCTTAATCTTAGAAAACGTCATGTCTCCAGATTTTAGGTCTTGTCTGTAGGTCCATTCTCTGAAATGAATAAATGCATGTGAATCACTGATGCCACTGATATTTCTTCAAAATCAAATTCACCCGAGGAAGAACCATCCAATAACTATTATACATGGACTATTTCCCCAATCAAATTAGTCACAATATTCATTTAATAAAAATGCATATTAAGTCCAATTTATTATTCTTGACACTTCTCTTGTCGCTACTAATTATAAAAAGAAGGTGAATGTCAGTCTTTGGGAAGAGGGGAATTTTAGAGTCGTTCGACCGAGAGCTAAAAAACTTGGCACAGATATATTTTGAAGGAAATGAATGTACACATTTTTATAAGGTTATTTAGAATTTAAATAATTATTTAATGCTGAAAAAATACTAAAATTTTACATAACTCCCGAAAATATCATTGCTCAAAATTGATTTTTTTTTTCATTTTTTTAATTCCAAAAACAGTCCTTCTAATTGCACCAATTTAACTGTCGTGTAAATTTTTCTTGAATTTTAATCATTTATTGAAATTATTTTAGCTTAATTTTTAACAATAGACTTCATAGTTGAACTGAAGTTCAAACTATTATCCATATTCCCTGAAATACATGATTTTATGCATTTGTAATCTAAAAATTATTTTGTTTAATATCTATAAAATTTAAATTAAAAAATAAGAAAGTGAAGTTACAATATTGGAAATGTTATATTATCCTGAAAGCTAAATATCACTATGATGTCATGGGATTTCAGTCTATTGAAACAGTTCATAGATATAACGGTTGGCGTCCTGACCTAGAGGCAGCGCGTCTACCCCGTGATCTGGGCGTCCCAAGTTCTGGTATGGTTGTTCTTCATCTTGTGTTCTATCTATGATGTGTGTGAAAGACCCCCCTCCCCGTAAAAAGAGGTTGTACAAGTGAGTGTGTGAGAAGCTAGAAATAAGACTTCCACCCTCACATGCGGAGACGTCTTGACACTCAAGCTGCTGCTCCTTTCCGTGGTAGATAGAATGAACGGAACAGATATAAGGTTATTAAAACATAGTTTTGATGTCCGTCATTATTTAATATTTAAAATTATTTTCTTGGAAGAATCATGAGCATTAACTTATGCATAAAAGATTTAATTAGAAATAAACAATTTCCCGGTGTACCAGCAGGTATCCAAAGGCGAGCGTGAATTCGAAATCGTGCTATTTATCATGCTATCTATACATAGCTATCTTGACAATGAAGTTGTTATTAAACTACAATGTCATTAATTCTTGGCTACTAGGCAACAACAAAGATATTGAAATTCATATCATCATTCAATTAAACTGTGGGAATTATAGAAATATCTTGTGAGAGCTCCCGTTATTGAACAGTTTATTAACAAACCTACCAAAAAAAAGAAAATGAAAATAAACTATTTATATTCGCTTTAACAATAAAATATAAAAGAAACATTACTTTCGTCTTCATTTTCTCTTTACACTCTGTAAGTATTACCACGCTGAGTTTTTAAATTTTTTTATAATATATTTTATTGATGAATATTTTTTAAAATAAGATACTTGATGAATATAAATAGTTTAAAACTTGATGAACACTTTTAAAATAGTTAGTTTATAATAAAGTTTTTGATTAGATTAGCTCGTTTGCAGTATTTCATTTTGATTTCATAGAAATAAAACTAATTTCTAGTTTTTAATCTATTTTAAAACTTTATGGATAGTTTGAATTGAACTATTTTTGTTGTTTTAAACAGTTTTTCTATACTTATGTAATGTTTTGTCGGGTGCTACAAACTTGTTGAATCTGCAACGTGATCTTTTACTTGTCAAGTTTAACAACTTATATCCATTGTTTCAATAATAACCAGAGGGAAATCATAGCATGTCATGCTCATATATACTCGCGTAGACAGAGAGATTTACAGTCAGTCAACTAGTAGATGGGTTTGGTCTATAAATTAAAGAAAATTTCAAGAAATTTTAATGATAAAACCACAAGGAAATATTGTCCATCTCAATACGGTTCAGAGTTACCACGTCTCTATATAATCGAATGGATGCAAGTTCTTCTTGACATATTTCTTACAGTTTGGTAAAAATCTATAATGTTAGTGTAAAAAGCACGTGCTAAATTTCATTCATTTAAGTCTGTCTGGTTTTTTGTTCCCAGACAAATATAAATATATAGTATTAAAAAGTGCTGTTCTGGAACTCAAGCAGGCTTAAAACGTAGAAATTCATCAAAATTCAGTTTAGTTTCGTTTTTCTTTCTTTTTTTTGTGTGTGTGTTTGTTTGTTTGTTTTCGTATGAGGAAAAGTTAAAAAGCGTCAGTGATAGAAACTTGGAAGATAAAAATACGCGAAGAAAAAAAAAACGAGCTGAAAAATATGAAAAACTTTCCAAACATTAAGTCATGATTATTGAAATTTATGAAACATAGTAAGAAATATGTTCACAGATTTTCAACTTCTTCCGCAGTGTTTTTAAAAGATTTTAGTAAATTAACAAACTCTCTTCAGAAGCGATCTGTCTGTTATATAGAACTGTTTCTGCTACTGAATACACTTATTAATAGCATTTCATTTCTCTATTTGAAAGTAGGAATGCTGAAATAGAATATTTCTATAGAATATAACAGATTAGGTATATTCTAGAATAATATATAAATATCACTAAATAACATAAAGTAAAATGTTCTTTTCGAGTTTAGACAATCCTCATAGAGTTTCTAATTATTCATGTCAGCAAATTTTGAATTTCCAACTATATTTGATTACAGTACTTACGTCTATTTCCCTTGCATCATGTTTGTAACAAAGTAATTAATATTCACTGTTCTTTCGGTGTTCTCCAGTCTGAATTTTTTTATATTTGTGTGATCTGGTTGAAAATGTACTATTATTAAATTTTGAGAGCCCAGTTATCAGTTAACCTATTAATTAATATTTTATTCCATGCGTTCGCACCAACTATAATAAATAAAATTGATAAAAATTTATTTTATGATTCCTTAATTTTTTAATGGTGAATTATGTATTATAAAATAGAATGTAGAAAATAATCAAAGTAAGATATCAACTTTTGTGTTTTGTGTAAAAGCAATGGCAATGGCTCAAAATTACGAGGTCTGCCCATAAGCAACCCTAATGCTGCTTTAAAATAGGACATTAATATAATTAAATTTACTTTATCAAAATAATATTTGAACAAGAATTTCTTAAAATTCTCTACGATTTCTTACATAAGAGCTCGATATATTTTTATAGAATTTAATTTCCAAATCAGTGTTCGTAAAAAGATCGTAAAATAGCAGACGTAATCGTGCTTCAAATTATGTCTGAATATTTTATTACAACAAAGATAATTCGATCAAAAATTCTTCTTGTTATTGTTTTTTTTTTCTAATCATCCAGTCAAAGCTTTATCATTTCTTTTGTTTACTGAAATAAAATTATTTCCATTTTATGCATTAGTTGTTAATATATTAATTGTAAATATCATTTCTTTTGTGAATCCGAAATGAAATTGTTTTCAATTTATGCATTAGTTGTTTATCATAATTTTAATCCAATAAAATTATGTTGATTTTATTTTTGTTCTAATAAATAGTGAAAGTCAACAGCTTTCTCAAACTTATGGGATTGTTTTAAAGGGGTTCGGTTGTTTTTTGTTATCATTTCTCCGAGCAGATCATAATTCTGAAAAAGATCTCCCTAATAGAACCAACGACAAAAACCCAGCTTTCTCGAGTGGAAAACAAATTTTTTGACCTCGATGCGATAAAAGCAATCTAATAAATCCCAGCGGCGGAAGGCTAGAGAGGATTTTCCTTTCGAAAATCCCGGCTGCAATTAAAACGCGATAAGCAAGAATACGTTTGTTGAATGCGTTTGTCACAAATGAGTGTTGGCGGAGGAAGCAGTTATTCGGCCGCAATTTCCGCCACAAAAAATCTAAATAAAATGTCCTTTGCAGGACATAATTCTTTTCTCCTCCGACGTTCGTTAAAATGTTGCAGCAGCAGCCACAAGCTACCTCCCAAATAACGATGTTTCGAATTATTTCGGTTAGTTCAATACCATCTTTTAAAGGACGAACAATTATATCATTTTCTGTATGCAAATAAAATTGAAATTTCTAGAAATAAAATGACATGGAATTCAGTAATGAGTTGCATTTGTGGGTGGGGAGCGGAGTTTTTCTATCTTCTTTTAAACATCCGGCGATTTAGAAAAGATTTCTGAAGTTTCCGCTGAGTTGTTGCATTGGATAGGGGGAAGGGAGGAGTTCCTTTTCAACTCAGCTGTTGCTTTCTCATAGAAACTAATCTTCTACTCATGGTAAATTTTAAAAACCAGTGGTGCGCCTCTCTCTTCATGGCTCTCTGCACCCTTTGACAGCATCCATGGAAAAATTTCTATTGGTAGGACCGGGTTGAAGATATCACTCGCTCCTTTTCTAAATGATCTGTTTTACTATAAATAAAATTTACTCTGTGTGTAACTGGGTGAATGCAACGCGACAGAAACGTTGTGATTTAAAAATTCGTATTATTATTATTCCCCTTCGCATCCGAGATTTTATCTCAAATGCCTTTTTATCCGAAGCATGTACAGTACATTTCGGATAACACTCTTTCATATATTTCAGACTGAGAACGATGCATAATGTTCTTTCATGGGAGATTTTATATATAGATAATGATTCTCTATATCATGATAAAAGCAGCCTGAAATAAAAGAATAAAAATAATTACTCTTTCAATATATAACTGAAAGCAAATTGTTAAAATACACCAATACTGATGTATAATACATTCAGAAAATAGAAGGTAAGTATAAAGGTATGTCCAATTATAAAAAATTTCTGTTCTCAATCCATTCTTCTCTTACATTTTTTTCTTTTTGTAAGTTTCGAAATTCTTAATTTATTTGTTGAATTAATAACAAATGCGCTCCCTTCTTAGCTCAAAAAATATTCAGGTGCTATTTTGGTTCTCATCAAAGTTTGTCCAATATTTATAACGTAACACTAAATATAAAGTCTATTGTCCAAGAATTGAGTGCTTGAAAATCGCGAAATGGTGTGGTAAATATCCACAGTGGCGGATTCATACATTTTGTATCCAAAACAAAGCACATTACTTGGCTCCTGTTTTAATAAAATTGTAATTTATTTTCTCATTTCAATGCATTTGATCTTCGTCAGTATAAAGTAATTAGATCTAAAGTTTATTTTATTTAATTATGAGTAGAAATGTATATGGTTTTATTTGTGTATTATTAAGATCTGCGATTATGCGACATTCATGTTTACCGTTCGTTTCAGTATCCCAAGACCTCCACTTTTCGACGATTCTACTTCACTAAGGGTTGAGACGCGCGGAAGGATGAACACTTTTCTGAAATTCTTCGCCATTCTTTGACAATGATTTCAGCGCTATCATATACTTTTTCATTCAGTTATTTTTATTTTTTTTAAATCCACTTGAATTAGAGTACCTTGTCATTTCTGTCCATATCAAATTTTATTCAGCATTACATATTGATTGCTTATATGGTTAGTACAAGTGGCAAAATGCTTTCAGGAGTGGAAGGAAAGAATATTTTATATATTATCATTAAACGTGACTCCGATTATTAACCTTTAATTTCAAAATGTTATAGAAATAAATCAATGACAAAAATGAAATATTTTAGCATAAAAAATGATTATTATTTTGTAAAAAAACTAATTATCAATTTTTAAGAACAGAAACATTCTATTTAATGATCTTAATTGAATTAGTAAGCCCTTTATAGTAAATAAAAATGTTCTAAAGTATTTTATTACGAATTTACATCGTTCTCCCACAATATCACGATTTTTACACTTCCCATGTCCGCGAATAATCCAAATTCATTATAGTTGAATGCAATCATCACCTCTTTTCATCTTTCCTCTCCTCCTTATTTTATAAATAAACTCATCCTGATACATGCGCAAAGGTGCTGAGGGTTTTCGAATCTGTGAACGAACAGTATGTTATTATTATTTAAGCAAAGCTCGATGCTTATAAATATCGTAATAATAAAATGAACATAATGATGCAAATACGCCGACAAAGTAGTAACATTGCAGTACTAAGAATTTGTACTTTTTATAAATATATTTACTTAGCAACTAAGCTAGGGACATTTTTTATCGATATGCTTACAGTTCTCTACAGCCTAATAGTTCTAAACGTCTACCTAATTGGAAATCCATCCATGACTATGCATGCTAACGTCTAAACGCTCTTTGATAAGAAGTGGCTGATTTCATTTTCATGGAGTCGCAAAAATCATTGTTCTTTTTTCTATCATCAGCTGCATTGCATTAATAATTAATTTTTGTCATAATATTGCATGTATGGATTAAACTAAACCACTTTTTTATTGATAAAGAGGTTAAAGTGCAGGTCTGCTCGTAGACAAAAAAAAATTATACAACTGTCTTCAATGATTTTCTCATACTAATACTTTGCAACTGGGTAATTGCTTCGTACTCACCTTGTGAATTTTTTATGAAAATGGATAGTATTATTTTTATATATTTCAGACAGGGTGTAATAAAAAATAATTTTTCAAGCTATTTATGCATAGGAAGAATGTTTCTCTACTTTCGGATAAAGACTACAGGAAATAAAAGCATAAATCTAATAATTCTTTTCATGAAACTTAAAACTAAAGAGGGTGATAAAATTTATTCGATTTCTTCCAGATAAATTTGAAAAAAATCGCAGCAAAGACAGAGAATAAGTTTTGCGGATTGTCATTAAAATTCTTCTTGTATTTATGACCACAATGGCCTTGTAGTAAGCTCTTGACTTCGGGACCGGAGGCTTTCAGCTTCGAGACCTGATTCCAACGAAGAAATATTTTGTAAGCAAGTCTATTGCATGTTAAATCCGTCTGGGTGATATGGAAGTTTGGAAAGGGAGTGCCAGCTCAAATGTCACCCTCGTCATATGACCTTGGTTTGAAATTGCGAAGTCCGTCCCAAAATATGCTTAGTGTTTCTTTAAAAACGGGCCATTAATACCACTAAACCAAACCTTCATGTATTTATTATTATCTTATTTATCAAAAAATTCAAACCATTTATTCGTTTGTTATCTACCATTTTCTAAAAGTTTTTTCTTTTGAAATTAGTATTATGTTAAGATAATAAAGACAAAAATTCTCAAAAAATATGTAAATGCTGTAAAATATATTAACGATATGCTTTTTATTAAACAAAATTTTTTTCATGCAATTTCATGGTTTTTTTTTAAATTTTTGATTTGATTTCTCAATTTTTTTTTTTTTTTTTTTTTTTTTGATTTCTAATACCGACCAAACTTAAACAAAGACTGTAAAGTTGACACGAATCAGTAGGTAAAAAATTTCAATAGATACACATTGCCCTCATCAAGGGTTGAAGAAAATAAAATAATATATAAAGTGAGAGAGATATAAAGAGAGAAGCGGGAATAATGAAAACATGAAAAAGAATATAAATAATATATAGTATGCAAGGACTCTAGAAACATAAATGTAACTAAATATCAATATCATATATAAAGTATAATTTATTTTTTGTAGATGATAATTATCGAACCTTTCTGCAATAAAAGTTTCTAAGTGAGCATATAGTTTTTACGAAAAATCCTCCTCAATCGGGTGACAACTTTAATACGAAGGTTAGAATTCGTCAGTTAAATGAGTGAGTTCTCACTTCCCCCAAGGATACAGCATTCGAAGTAACCTTGTTGGCCACATCTTGATAAGAGATAATTTCTATTGCTAGAGGGCTTGGTGCATGTGTCGGAGATGATATTTTTTAATTGTCCTTAGTACATGTGTAGTTATTGGCGATTATATGGACATACCAGACGGCCTAAAACTAAGGCATGATAATTTTGTTTGAATTACAAAATCATGAAAAAAAGGGCTTGTAGATTTCTTTTGTCTATTAGAAAAAAATACGAGGTTTGGAACTTTAATAGTGACAACTATTTATTTACATGGAATACAAAAGCAATTCATGTCCCCATGTCTTACAGTCCTTCAGTATAGCTCTCAGCAGTGTGTACAACCCGTTCCCAACGATGTGGAAGTCGCAGAACATCTGTAGCAGCGCCTGTTCTGTTGATAGTTCGACTGGACCAGTCTACCACCTCAAGAATCTCTGGACGATCTGCTGTTGGAGAAAGCTATGCTTTAGAATGATACCATTGACACCATCACAGTCGTACACGAGAATCAGTGTAACTTTCACATTCCTGGGGTTCTGAAGAAATTTCGAACGTCTTGGTGACTCGTAAGGACACCATTCGTTTGATTGGTGTATCAATTTTGGCTCGTACCATCTGGCCCAAATGTCATTCAATGTAATGATACCGCTGTACAACCTCTGTTGCTGCACATTCAATTTTTATCCAACTTCGTTATTCTTGTTTTGACAACACTTACTTTAGACCGCAAGCTAACACAAGGATTAGTTCTTCGCGTCACTCTGCATGCGCATCACGTAGGAAGAACGAGTCTTTTTGCTGAGAGGTAAGGTGTGGTGTACGCGACATTCATTGGTTTGGTTGCGTGGCGTTTTTACAGCAGTGTTGCCAATATTAAAGTTCCAACCTCCGTATATGAGCGTTAATGCTGATGGCCGCCATCTGATTATTGATGGGGGCTTATTTTATACATACAGATCCAATTTAGATAATATGATTCATTAAAATGATTCGTTAAGAGTACGTTTGCTAAATATGTGATAATTTTTTTCTTAATGACTATTACCTTAAAACAAGCATCATTATTTTTTAATTATCTTATTTAATATTAATTCTAATATGTTTAATCTTTAATAATAAACAGAAAAAAATATTTCTGTATGATGAGGCATTACTGAAGACGTGAATCTTTCCACAAACCAATTATACGTCTCAGTTATAATTATTATTTCTGTTTTAAAAACAATATTTGAAAACAAAGTTATTCTTTCTTTAAGTGTTGTGATATGGTCTTTAGGGAAATATTATGCGCTAGATTTCGATTAAGAACAAATTAATTAACTAAAAAGCCAAAAAGAGGGGATAATATTTCCAAAACTTTCTCGTATGCTTTCTAGTGTTATCCTCATCCTATTGCATAAAACTGTGGACCTTGGGTAAGGCCACGAAAACCACGAGTGCTGAGATTTTTATTTTTATACATGAAAGTTGTTTGTCTTGTTGTTAAGTAAAGGATATTGGTATTTGTGTGTCTACTACATGCTTCTAGTGTTTTTGTTGAATATAGAGAGATATATTTAGTGGTCTTTTTTCTTTTGGCTATTAATTGCTCAAGCACGCTCATAAACAAATGCCAGAATATCGAATAAGTATTTTGAACGATTTTTGAATTTTTCCGAAACAAAATTTGGCACAGAATTTCAATAACAGGATAACACACCAAGTTTCATTTATTAAGTTCTTGCTATTTTGAGTAATCGTGTTTTTATGCATGGGAAAGCACAGACCGATAGACCGTCAATCTCTTGACGAATTTGACTCTAAATTTGATAGAAATTTTCATTTTACTTGTTAAAACTGTTTACCAAAAAATTTTCTATCTAGCTCTTTACGTTTCATAGCTTTCGAGTGTATTTGTGCTCGGACAACAGGACAGATAGAATTCTTCAAAATGAATGTCATGCAAAATTTGATAGATATCTACAAATTTAATATAAAGACCCCATACCAAATTTCATTTATCTAATACAAAGAGTTTTTGAATTATTGTGTTCGCAGACTGATCAATAAAACGAAATATATGATTCCAAAATTGTGGTTTTCAGATTTGAGAAACATTAAGATTCGCCAAAATCTCGAGTTCGAATTTTTGATGATTACAATAGTTTCTCTTTGTAAACATGAAAATAAAAACGCATATGTAATACGATGTTTAAAATTCTTATATTAGTGTTATTCTGATAATTTTATTAGGAAAATAGTTATTCTGATTATATTATTGGGTCGATATTTTACTGTATTGAAAAATTACCCGGACGGAAAACAATAAAATGAATCAATAAATATCTCTTCTCAAAACGTGAAACGCGATTTTCGTTAAATCCTTTTACGATCGAAAACAGTCGCTTCTGGTTTTTCAATGATAGCAACACTATCAGCAATGTATTGATCCGCGTAACTCATCAGACAATGATTACATAAGCGTTGTCGCCCACTTGTCCTTGAATTCATTCATTCGTTTTGGATAACATGTTACTTCTGATTAAACGGGAGAAAACTGATAACACACTTTTCTGCTGATGCTGCAGAATCTCACCTATACATATTCTTTTATCAGCGTTGGGTCTAAATTGCTTTAATTACTCACTACCGTTCAAAGTTTCAAAGGTCTTCAAACTTATAACATCAATATTCTTTAACGCTGTCATTAATAAACAAGGTTACCACATTGGACTGTTTTAAATTTTCCATATGGCATTTTTTTAAAGCGCCTGATCTAAAGAATTTTTTTTCTCACTACATACGAATTTTTACAATTTATATCATTATATACGTATTTTTTTTCCTCGTTTTTATTTAGCCTTAATTCATTTTTGAACTTTTATTTTCTATCATGAGTTATATGATCAGAATTATATCAAAATAATATTTATAACACTGCTACTGTTTTCTAATGTAAGTTCTCAGTAAAATAAAGGTTCTCACTGTTTTGTTACTGCATTTCATGGAATACTTGTAACTTGAAACATCAGTATATATAAAAATATATATATCTTGCTTATCAGGTTATTTGGAGGAGTATGTAAGGAATATTTATTATTTTTTCTATTTTTGAATGAATTTTTCTATGGACAATTGCTAACTATAAAGAAATGTGAAATTCTGGGAGGGAAGGAATTAGGAGAATTATGGAGCATGATTTCTTATAGTTCTTTATAAATATGTAATTTTCATATTAAATTAAATATGTACCTGAGCTATAAGATGATAAATGTTAAATCATAGAAATACAGAAAAAATTCCTAAATATTTATAATAAAGAAGTGTTTTAGATTATTATATTAGTTAAATGACATTTAAATAAAAAAAACAATACCATCTTGAAAACTTGTATACCCTATTGGAAACCAATTTTCTGTATTAAATAAATATAATTTCTTTTCTATTGTTAATTTTTAAGTGTTCAAAACATTTTTTCATTTATTAAAATCAAATTGAAATATAACACATTTTTATTTATTCATGAGGTAAAATAATTTTAGCCATTTTCATTAAAAATATTGAGAGCCGAGTTTCTTTTACTTAAAATATTGAGAGCCGTGTTTTTTATAATTAAGAATAGTTTATTTTATTGTATATACGTGTCATGAATATATACACGTTGTCAAGGCCATACGCATGTTGTACATATGTTTATGAATTATATATATGGCAATCAATGGGATTCATTCTCTTGGGAAAAACGTGTCCAAATGTTTATTTAACAAGAAATGGAAGTTTCAAAAACTGTTTCTAAATCTGAACCATTTAATCATATTTTTAAAAGTATTTGGCTTTATTTCATCATAGCGATCTAGCATCCCTGCTATTAAAGGGATCGTATTAATCTAAGCATCAATATCAGACTTTAGAACTCCCTCAGTGCACAAGCCTATGATCACTAAAAAAAAGAGTAAAAGGTGGTAGATATATTTCCAAAAATCAATTTTAAATCATCTGAATAGCAAAACTGTTTATTATACAATTTGTTAAAAAAATCAGGAAGAACTTGAAGATACCTAAATGGGAAATTTTGTTGCTACTTGACTAACTTTCTTCCTCTATGTTGATTCATTAGTCTTGACCACATTAAAGGGGTCTTAATATCTGAATGAAACATGATTTGAAGAGACACTAAGTTATTTAACGATTTTCTTTCGTCATAATTTTAAGAAAATTTTCTAATTTTTATCTTTTATCAAGAATGTATGTTCAAGCTATGAAACCCATGATGCAGATTCCCGAATAGGAAGACTGGAAACAATAAAAAAATGCTTTGAGAAATCATTTTGAACCTATATAGTTTAAAAGTAATTTGCTGTTGTTGTGTTTTAGTTCCTAAGGATAAGTAATAACCCAAGTAGTGAAATAGGGTTACAATGAAGCCCGAGTTCAAGTGATTAGGAAATTACTTTTAGAAAGTAGACTAATTATAAATTATTACAATACCCTTTCCCCACACAAATCTCGTATGACATCTGGAATCTTAGAATCATAAGATTCTGCAAACATGGAACAGCTTAGAAAATCTGTTTAATTAATTTTAAAATATACTTGTTTAATGGTCATGGCTTGAAATATTAACTAAATGTGCAAAAGTAACACCAAAATCATCGCAATCAACAATAACCACACCTGGAGTACAATAGCATTCAAAATGTAATATTCTCTTGTGAATCCCATTCGAATTAACGCAGGCATTCTTAAAAGTTTTGTAAAGCTCTAATGAATTCCTATCCTTTCAAAGCTCAATACATATCCCCCATGTTGTAGCAAACAGTATTATATTTTTAGGATTCAACCCCTCTTTTGCCCTTTATCTATAAACATAATTTATCTCCTTCTGAAGACATATAATCACTTTCATAAACCATTACTAAACGTTTCTTCATTTGATAGTTTATTAAAATTTTGTAACACAAATTGCCAGTGATTAAGCCCTACCATACCATTTAATACCATGTTGATATCATGTTTAAAAGAAAGTTACTTCATTATGTCTTCAAATTTCATATAAAATCATAAGCAATTAAGTGGGAACTCAATTTTGCATTATAGAATATATTCAAATTCAGTGCATCTTTTGCATCCGTTATATAGAACATTTTGTTAATTTCAAAAAGTCTTCCACTATCTACTATGGAACACAAATATTCCTAAAATGCAAATTGTTACCAAAATTTTCACCCAAAAACTGGAGGAACAAAAAATGTTTAATTGATCTTGATAGATTGAAACATCAAACATTTAAGAATGTAGAAACAGGATGAAAATAGTAGTGCGTTTTATGTCAGTATATCATCAAAACTTCATTGTTCACAGTAAACAAAAAATGCCTGATCTGTCAAAAGTTTTTAAGGGATTTACGATTTTCACTCTTTAAAATCTTCCTTCCACTAGTTATCTTTTAAATATGCCGGCGTCCTGGCACAGGGGTAGCGTGTCTTCCTCGTGATCTGGGCGTCCCGGGTTCGACTCCCGGTTCGGGCATGGTTGCTTCTCTGTGTTATGTCTGTGAGGCGTGTGAATGCGCCCCCCCCCTGTAAAAAGGGGTTGTGCAAGCGAATGTGTGTGTCATCTTCATTTGAGCTATAAGTCAGACTTCTTCCCTCTAGGCGCTCGGGGGTCTTTAACCTCAGAAGCTACTGCACCCCCTTTCCATGGAAACACGGACAAGACATCATCATTGGAATGAAATGAGTTCGTCAAATCCCAGCTTTTGAATATCAATGTTTTTTTCAGGTATGAATTGATAAAAGAGACCGGTCGCATCGATGTTAAATATGATATTCTGATTATACATTTTTTTTACCTTGAGGGGCAAAGATTTCCTTCATTCGTCCGTAGACTCATTTGGAATATCTTTTTCACCACTAATCACGTGATATGTTATCCTACGTAGTATTTTTTCGAAACCATCTAAAATCCATTTTCTTCATACTCAACTTCTAAGCGATTTCTTGGTCTTTTACAGGACGTAAAACTGGCTGAAATGTTTCCCTCTATATTGATTCTTTGACTTAAACAAAAATTATCTCTGCCCTAGGAATTTTTTCTTCTCAAACACGATATCCTTGATTTTTCTTTTAGATATAATTATCACCGAGATAGCTAATTTCTTTACAAATTTTGTACTGTCATCTTTATAGTCACAGCCCTTAAATATATCTATTTCCTCTTTTACCATAACATCGTTTATGTTAAGACATTTTACTACACACCAAGAAAAGTAAAAATTACTAATAAGCATTTGATACAATTTTAGTCTATGTGACTGCCATCGTTGGCTTGCTGGTAAGGTCGTGGCTTCGAGACCCGATTTCATCGAAGACCCGGCGTATTAGAGGAGTTGGTACATGTTAAATCTGTTTGAACCAAACATCATCTTGTTGATGTGGAAGTTTGAAGATGGGAGGCCAGCTCTGTTGTCATCCTCGTCACGGAATAATAATTTATCCTATTATCGCGTATCTGGATCGCCTTGCACTCCATTTTTTTCTTTTTGGCAAAAGGAAAAGAACTCTTTCTCGGTTATTCCTTGTGACAAATCATTTTTTCTAGTGTAAATGTTTTTAACAATTTCAGACTTTAAATGGACTTTATTATTTGCCTTTTTTCAAAATTTGCGCAGAGAAATTCATGCACAGCTAAAAGTGGAGAATATTCTGTTTGAAAAATTGCAGGAAGAGCTCTGTATCTGAAACTTTTTGTTCCGGTTAATGGACTATTCTTTATTTATATTTTTATATTTATTTATATATTTTTATTTTTATTTATTTATTTATTATTATTTTTCATTTTTTTTTCTTATTTTTTTTTTTTTTTTCCCTCTTTGCTTTTATTTTCTTTCTCTCTTTGCTATTATTTTTTTTTCAATGTTTTTTTGGCGCTGCCTTTAGCTTCTTTTGCATCTTGTACACGTGCATGGGAAAGTTATGTTTGAATAGCGAGTCTTTTGATGGTTATTTAAATAATATTTTTTTATTGTAATTGTAAGCTTTCCACTTTGGGCACACACCTAATCATCATCAGAATACATCAGAATCTAATCAGGTTTCGAAGTTGTGAAGTCCATCCCAAAACAGACCAACAGTTGCTTGGGTTGGCGAAGGAATTTGGCACAGAATATAAAAAGATCAACGTATATCACTTTTTCCCAATCATAATCACTCGTCTTCAAAAATATTGAAAGACCAATCAAAAAATCGCTGATTTAAGAGGTCAACAGTATCTTTATGCTGAAAGGAGATGATACAGTAAATCTTTTCTCTTCATCATGTGGTGTTAATTATAATAATCATAATAAATGCTCATACATTCCACGTTATGTTATCCTCAATCCGTCAATCAGTTGTTAATTACTTTATAAAACATTGAAAAAACTTTGAGTCCCCTAATATCAAAATCTGCCCTTTGTCAAATTACATAATGCGTAAAAACAACAAGGCACAAAGGGAAAATATCGTTGTTTTTCAAGCTCAAAATAAATTATTAATTAACGAATACTTATTAGGCATACGAGATATAAATCTAACTTTAGCTCTTATATTTGAGGCTTGGTTGTTGCCCGGAAAGAAACTGCATTTTTTGTTTCACTTCGAAAGCGTAAATTGTCAACAGGCAGTGTTTCGTTGCTAGAGCGCACACCGATCTATGTTTATTAAGAATTTTGCTTTAAAGTGCATCTAAAAGACGGATTCCATAATATGCTTCTGATTCATGCTCCTCAGCCATGTAGTACTTTAAATAAAGTTTGATCTTAAATTATTCTATAATATGTAATAAGAAATCGTAAAGTTAATATCTATAATTTTTCAAGAATTCGAAGATAGGAAGTTAAATCAGCTAAACTAAAAAGCATAATTCAACGCCATTGCAATGGTTCGAAATTTCCTTCTTTGATTATGACTTAAAACCCATAGTCAAAAGGTAAGAACAGCACTAATGTCAACTTTCCCCTCTCTAACCTTCCATAATATTTCAGCGGAAGAATGCTTTATCTAAAATGACAGATTTAATTTTCGCGTACGCTGCCACCTTGATAGAACATGATCCCAAACTTGCAGTATTCTGATCCTGGAGCTTAGATTACCATGAGCCAATCGTATGTCCTTCAAAAAAATGAAATTATTTCATACTACTTCCACTCTGAGCAAACATAAACCCCAGAAAAGACTAAAATCATTATAATGTTAAGATTACGCGCACTTTCATTCTAAAAAATATCATATATAAAGATTTTAACTTATACTTTTCATCTGATTGGAGTGAGATTACAACCGATCTCACTTAAAGAACGGTGGAATATTACACAGTTTTCCGAATAATTTACATAAGATTTATGAAACTTTTAATGCATATGCATAAAAATATAAATGCATCAAATATCTTTTTTAAAAACTCTTTAAAACAAAATATATTGTTAATTAAAAAATAAAAGATAGATAATTTTTAAAAATTTCAAAATATTCCAAACGATTTAATTTTGGATTTTTTCCATATTTTTTTCTTATATAAATTTGTTTAGAATGAAACTAAGAAAAATTTTGTAATTTCAATCAAAACTTAATTTTTTAGAAATATTTCATGAATACAGCCTAAATTTTGATAAGAAGTTTGTGTTTTACAGAACTAAAATTGATTTTTAAGTATCTAAAAGAACTCGAAAAAAAAAAACTTTCTCAGTTTTCTTTTAATGGCTTTTTTTTTTCCAAAAAGTTTCATTCTCAATTTTCTGTAATTTTCTCAAAAATTAAGACAGCTGAAATGTTTCATGGATATTTAAAACTACTTAAAACATCATTTTAGGAAATAATTTTAAAAAATATATTTATACCTCAACGACCTTCAACGATAGATTTTCGAATTCTTATTTTCCCCTTTTTTCGTTTATTTGAAAGTCCACTGTTTCCTTCAAGGGATTTGTTACCAAAAAAATATATAAATAATTATGGCTAATAAGTCAATTTGCATATTGCACAAGAAATTTTAAGTAAAAAAACAAAAAACCGTTCAGAAAAATATGCATCGATTAAAACATTTTCTCTAATTCCAAACATATTTGTTTTATGGTTTATTCATGTCGAGATTAATTCAGTGTGATACCTTTATTTTAGAACAAAGTCTTTAACATGTGTTCTTGATCAAAATTGTCACTGAATAAATAAGCTTAAAATTAAGGACACTGTGCTGCCATCTACTTTGCATGTAGTAAACTAATAAGCAGCATTAAATTAAAATAATTAATCTGATTTTTTTTTTTATTTACTTAATTCATCGCCTCTTATCTTCAATGCAATATTTTGTAACTATGAATTCACTAACAATTACTGCACTGTTCGGTTTTCAAGAGAGAAATACAAAATTCTGATATTTTAAATCCGATTTTATTTTCTTTCAACATAATAACTAAAAGTTCTTATTAATATTTACAACTATAAAATTTTGATTTAAAGTTAACTTTGCGTTCTTATAATTACTGTTGTTGGAATAATGACAAAAATATCAGTAACCAAAATTGTCTGTTGATTATAGTTCAAAACCGTAGAAGTATTAATTTCAGATTTAATTCCAACTTGTAAGTACAAGTCTGATATTCATCATGAATTTGATATATTAATCAAAAGAAGTTAAAGTAAGCGCAGCTATTTTAAGTGCCCGAAGTTTTTTATCTTCTGTTTGAATTGGTTGTCAGTTGACTTTGTAATCAAAGAAGCACAGTCAACGGACGTTAAAATAATAAAATAATAAATTATTTTTGTTAAAGGATGTGAGAGTAGGAGCCTGACTATTCTTTCATACAAAGAGATATTATAGATGACATTTGTCATTAAATAGATTTAATTTATTATCTAGCTTCTATTTAAAATTAATCTAGCTGTTATCTGAACTAAAACTCAAACATATAATTTTAACTTAGCTTATGGTTATACGTTAGAGTTATTTTTAGGCTATATATATAAAATGTATGCATAATATTTTTTTCGTTAAAGCAGATAGCAATTTCGAATATAGAGAAGAGACTTTCAATTTTTAAGCTCGTTTTATTCTCTTCCAGGAGGCAAGCTTGATTTATGTACAAGCTGCGCGGGCAAGGCAGATCCACCGTAAAGTGAGACAAGAGCAGAAGTCAGGATGAGGAGAGAAATAATTTATCCCTAGTCTTATTTAACATCTTTTGATAGGGAAAATATTTTAAACTCTGATAGGTATTTCTAACGCAAGTCAACCAGTATGAGAAACACAGAGGTCTTTATATATATAATGATGATTTAATATGATTAGTTTTAAATTTAGTTTTTTAACAGTGCGAGTAATAAAGGCAGAAAAAACAAAAAAAGGGTTATATCAGATGAATACCTATAAATTTAAAGTTCAAGACCATTATATTCAGGAATAAACCACTGATGCAAAGGACCATTAATAGGAACTTACTGAATTTCGATAGTAAAATTTTCCTGTGTTTAGGATTTACGTAAGAATTAAAATATTCATCCGCTTGGTAAGGAGATAAGATTGAATTCATTCGGAGAAATGGCATCCTGAAATACTGCTAGGAGAAATTCCATTTTTAGAAAAGAGAGAAAAAGACTTAGGTGCGTTGGGTTTCTATTAATAAGTACTAAAGAGGTAAACCACATTTTCCAATGATTCAGTGTACTAGCTATAATTCAGAATCAATGGTGGAAGGCAACTTTGATAAAATAGACGATATTTAGTTCCTTTAGCTTATCTTTAAATCCACAGTAAAGTTGATAGATGAAGCATAACTGACTTAAATAGAGCTCCCGTATCCCTTGATAAACGTATATCGAACTTCATAGGGACATAGAAACAGAAAGATAATAAGAACCAACGATTTCAATCCGATTTTCTATCAGCAAGCACCCTTTTCAATGAGTTCTTTCACACAAATACTGAAGTCATTTGTCATCCTTTACTCTGTCTTCTTGTATACAGCCGACCACCGCGCCACCACTGAACGTAGCAATATCGATAGGACCTTTACTCTGTCTACCATTCGCATTTCTAAGAGAAACAGAAGACAGCTAGCAGGAAGATTTAGTTGCGGAAACACATGTATACATGCACACACTAGATACTAAATAAAGCAGTGACACTTACACCCTGTCATAGCCAATGTCCATAACAGTTTCCTTGGTGATAAAGCTGCTTATCATTACCCACCTCTACAGTACTCGGTCTTTGTTTTTATCCCTTCTACATATTTTATCAATAATTATAAGGTAAGCAATGGGAAACGATATGCAAAAAATCGATTAAATCTCTTTTGCTCAATTCTTAATTTTCGAAGCGTTTTGTTCTAATATTGGTTTTCATCGTATATATTTATTATAAAAAGAATGATAGGTCTTTAATAATCAATTATCAGATATAATTATCCATGATATATCATTGGTATCAATAAATATTATAAACATCCTTTATAATTAGAGCCAAGCCGTTTTAAAAATCTTTCCAGATCAGTTTTCATAAATTTTTTTGCCTAAAATCAAAAATTTTTCTTTTAATAAAAATTCGACAAATCATTTTCCTTCTACTGCAAAAGAAGATTGAAAAATGATGATTCAGATTTTTCCATTTTCAGGATGATTTGAAGCTCATCCAATTTATCATTATGAAATTCTGTGATTAGATTCTTGATTTTTATGAAAAATAGATTTGAAACCCACTCTAATACTTGTGCATTTTTAGATGACTTTTTTCCAAACGTAAGGAATAACTTAAGTAAAAAAATACTAGCACAATGAAGGCAATAACACAAACTTTTTAAATATTTTCATACTTTTTTGAAAAATTATTACCCTCAAGATTTCAAATTATCTTGACGGTGGACTTTTTTTTCCCCTTATATTTTAATTTCTTCTGTTTGTATTTTTGTTTTTGTTGTTTGACTCTATATTTTTACCTTTTACTGGTATTTTGCTTTTTTTCTATAAACTGTATCTTACCATTTCACGATATATATTTTCGGTTTTCAAAAATAAATGAAATAAAAGCGCGAAAATGTCAATGGGTGGAATTTGTTACGCTATGTATTCTATTTTCAAATGAATGCAGTTCTGGAAGCATTAAAAAGACATCAAAAGTGCAATTCAAGTCATCTGAGTTTAGTCTCAGAAAAGTAAATCATTGTATCACATTTTTTAGAATAGACTTCGTAAAACTTTATTTTTATATGTATGCTGCACTTATACAAGTTTTGTCTATTTTTTATGTTAGAAAGTTCATCTAAAAATATTATCTGTTAAAATGTTTTTATTTTTTGTAATTGCAGTTTTATTCTTTTAGTAAATTTCTGAGCATGAAACAGAGTAGCAATATTATTTGCACCGAACTCGGGGCAGAAGGGCATACATTTAAAACTTTGCCTTCTTAACTAATATCGCTTAGTAACGTGATTACTTAGATGCACATAAAAAAACTTATTTTGGATTACATTTATTTGAGTGTATATTTTCCTTCTTTCCTATCATGCCCACTCCTCTAAATGAATGACAAATATGGGCGTTTACCATATGAAGACTTACAAAAAAAAAATCTGTTCAAATTTGACTCAGCTCATAATCACGTGACACCACAGTTTATTTTAGGGAAACCTTAATCTAAGAGAAAGAAGTGTCAGGGCAACGTTCCGTCAAATGGTAGATGTCATGGGCCATTATTTTTGCCATGTGAATGTGACAACACCCGAATTGATTACATCTTTGAAAACAACAATGGCCTCCTTTCTGGGGTTCGTTTTGCTAATGATTATGTTATTAATCTCTTTTAACAAGAACTGCGTAATCAATAAAATTTACTGACCATCTGAAAATACTATAATTATTATTTGTATTTATGACATCATTCTGTCTTTTGGCCTTATTCAATTTATTGCCCAAAATAACAGAACAAAAACTTGTTTCACTTTTTCTCCTTCTTCAGGTAACTTTTTTAAGAAAGAATTTAAATGAAAATTTTACTCTTATAAGCTTTTTCTGAAAGCAAGCAAAATAATATATTTTTCTATTTTCCACAGGTGCTTTCCGTCTATCAGATAAGTTTGAACCGTTCATCCCCAATATACTGATTAGAAATACACATTTATAAAATCTTTTTAAGGTCTTTTTTTTTTTCAAAATTTTCTATAATATATTTATGGAAACATTAAACAAAACTTTATTTAAATTTTATTTATTTTTATTCAAGGGTTATTTTTAAAGATTTACTTTCTAAGCTACAAAGCTTCAAATGCAACGAAAAGGAAAATGAAAGTAACACTTCTTCGAAACTTATTCTTAACAAGTCCATTTCCACCGAACGGCAATTTTTTCTTTTTTTTTATGAACGCGTGTATTTGATTGCAGCCAAACAGGCAAACCATTTTATTCAGTGTGATGAAATGCATTTATATTTTGAAGGACATTACTGTATTTTCTCTACTTTCACTTTAGATAAGCTCAAATTCGCAAGCTTTCTTCTTTCCTTATTTAACCACTGAATAAAAGATTTTTTGTTTCTCAACATTCATAGCTTCATAGCGTAGTAATTTATTTTAATAATCAACCTGTCTGCTCTCGTACTTCAGTTATACAAAAAATTTATAATGCAGTGCATAACTTTTTAAAAGAAAATTTAAAGGAGATTCAAATCTTTTATCCAAAACATCGAAGTCTGATAATGTTCTTATCTTGATTCATGTATCTTTATTTTATTTTTTAAATTTTAATCTCAGTTATCAAGCAATAATATTGTACACATAAAATAAAATACATACTGTACACATAAAATTTTTTTTTAACATATTACCCCCACATTTTTGCATAAAATAAGTTGTTAAAACAATGAAAAGTGTTATTTCAAAATATGCATTAAAACATTTTTCAAAATATACATTAATATATATTTCAAAATATTCATTAAAATTAGCAAAATTGAAAGGAAATAAAATATCTCTCATTCAATTTTTCTTTTTTTTATTTTAAAATAAGACAAAAATGGGTTTTGCTCAATAATATGATAATAAATTATGGAAGAAAGACATGAAAATTCGCTTGCCTTTAAATTCAAAATCTTGAAGAATGCTGTTTTAGATCACTTTCACAATAAAGAGGCAACAATGCCAAATTGAGTTTTTTTATGTCCAACAGCTTGCCCTGTAAAGCATTTTGAACGATTTTTTCATCACGTATGGTGCTATTTACAAGTCGTATGGTGGCCTTGAAAATATTATAGTCTTTAAATAAATGTTGATTTTTTTTCAGCATATCATCAATAAATAAAAAATGTCTGTTTACCAGAAATTAATCTGCTGATTAAGATGTTCAACGTTTGTGGCGCGACAGAAGATATTTATAACTGAATTCTTTACTGATAATGCATTTCTCAGCCAATGGATTGTTTACCAAAAATTTATTTCACATTTAATGCATTATTTTCTTAAATTTTATAATACAAGAGAAATCTATTTTTAGCAGTTTTTCTTTTCTGTTGATTAGGAAATTAACATACCTGCATGATATTATTTATCTTATTTTTAAATGCTATTTTACGATGTTGGAGATATTCTTTCTGAATGAAAGTAAAAAAGTTGCAATCTAATTCTTTCATTCCATAAATAACTCAAGTGGTCAGGAATTATCTGCTTATATTTGATGGACATACCTGTCACAACTTTTTATTCCGCTGTTTTGCTCACAACATGGTTTTCAGAAACAGGGTAGAAGTGATAATTCGAATAAGCAGCAAGGCAAAAAAAATCATTTAGCTGGAAAGGAATTTACACTAATTTGAATAAATTCATGTATAAAAACTGGTATGTGCTAGTATGAAATTCAAGTAAAACCCATTATATTTTTCACAAAAACTTAGTGAACTCATAAACAGAAACTTATAAAATTGAAATATTTTAAGTCCTATTAAACTGACCCGACTGAAATATAACTCAAAAAATGAAATCAAGCTTAATGTTGCAAACTAAAAATATTTATTCAATTATGTAAACTAAAGTTGAAGTGAATTATTTTTCATTAAAGTGTGATATGTTTAATATTAAAGGAAAATTTATGCGTCGAATTCCTAAAAATTCATGATGAGCCAGGAAAAGTGCTTTTAAATATTCTCAGACTTTCTCTTCCATCAACAACACATAAATGAAACCGAAACTGTAAGTGAAGTAACAATAATGCTGTCTAAATTGAGTCTTGAGTAGTAACAAAAGAATCTGTGGGGAAAAGAAACAGACATCAGAAGCAAAATTTGGAAGGAGGGAGTGGAAACTCAAAATAATATTTTTGTATTTTCTTTTTTTAATTTTAAGACCAGGAGTCGACGAATGAGATCTTGGTTTAATTTAGTTACATTAACATCCCGTTTTTTAAAAGAAACACTAGAGCTATTTCACGATGTACCTCGTAATTTTGAACCGCGGTCAGATGACGTGGATGATACCTGGGCTGGTACTACCCTCTCCAAGCTTCCACACCATATCAGTGAGAAGACGTTTGGCCTCGATGGATTTAAAATGCACCGGCCCCCTTTCGAGTAGGTTTTTCGGTGAAATCCGACCACGAACTTAAAACCCTCCTATTCCGAAGCTGGAACCTTACTATCATGCCACCATGGTCCCTCAATGAGCCGTTGGGACAAAGGCGACCCTTCGTCTCTTGTACAATTGAGAAAATTGCCACCTCTCCGTCGTCCTTTTCTTCAGGAAATAAGCTTCCTTATAATTGTTTTCTTCGTTTCTACAAAATAATATTTATAAATAATGAATTATACTGTTGAAAAGTATTGTTCATAACAAATTACAAAGCATTACTGCACTCGCTAAATTACAAATCATGCATATTTTCAAAAATATTTTTGAACTTACCTGTAATTTTAATTAGCCTCATGAGACTTATTCCTCGATTCTTTTTATTTAGGCAACAAACTTTATCAATTTAACATAAAGTTTTCACAACTCTCCCTCAACAGCTACACCCTTAGCACGAGCCTCTCAGTATGGCTCCGCATGGAGAAAGGACAATAAAAAATCAAATGTACAATTTATCTTCGCTACTCCATTGTTGAGGCTAAATTCTTTCAGTCCAAACAGAACCGGATTGAGCCTTCTAGGGACCCTAGGCAATGCAAATCACGGGGAGACCTTTCCACTCAAAATTTCAAAACCAAAGACTTATTATCGATCATAATTTAATCGTTATGTAAGAAAATTCAAGAAGAAAATTTTGATAAAGTGAAACAGCAAAAAGTTTAATTGCAGATCGCTTTCTAAAAAGTTGGTTTCAGTATATCACACATAAAAAAAATGTACAACTGATATTTAAAAGTAATTTTAAACAAAGCAATAAAAAATAGCAAATTTTTTAAGTACAATTTTAATAATAATAACAGAAACGGATATTTTTCTTTTTATTATAAAGCACTGCATTATTTAGAAGTATAAAATAAATATAAAACTTGCAAATAGAAATTAAGTAGGAAGGTTACTAGAAAAATATTCCAAAATTAATTTAAACAATGGATTTTAATTTGAATAAGTTTTATTCAAAGGTTTTTATAATAAGGGGTAAGGCGAAAATAACTTTCAAACACAAAAAAAAAGGAGAAAAATTTGAAAGCTTTAAGTCCTTTTAACTGTAATGCCTTTAGACAGTTACCTAACTGATTTACATATTTAAAAATCCAACCTTGCATCTAGAACATTATGATATGATAAATGTTATCGATATTCAAGGTTTAACAAAACAGACGCCCTATAATAACAGAATGTTCATACTTGCAGAAAATAATAAAGAAACTACATAAAATGAACAATATAACAATATTAGAATGCATGAAAAAAAAAAGGCAAAAATTACCCTTGTACTGGACAAAACTATTATTCGGTATAAGGCAACGGAATTGTTATTAAATAAAAATGTTTTTTTTCACGTGATAATCTACTTTTTCTTTCCAGTTTTATTGAGTAACATTATTTAAGGCTCACAAATAAAAGAATAAAAACTTTTATCTGCACTCTTTGATACTCTAGAACAGATAAAAATCAAGGTTAGAACCCATACATACACACACACATACACAAAATAAAATAAAAAAATGAATTTTTTTCGATTTAAGATAGTTTTTCATTTCAGATAAGAAGATAATCATTTTCAAAAAAATCTCTCAAAATATCCCTTTTTGTTTTTGCATTATTTTCTGAAAGATTTTTTTCAATAAAAAATAGGATTGTTATATAATTTTGTATATATTGAGCCTTTGGGGCCTTTAATTACCTGCGTTCCCCCCAACTCCTTTAGTTTTACAAATTTACTATTATTAATGTTAGCCAATTCTTTACTAAAATTTATTCTTTACTGCTAAATAAGCTACATATGTTTGCTGTTATTCACTTCGACTTAAGAAATTAACATTCTCAGAAAATCGTTCGATTTCTTTTCCTAATTAATGAGTAATTTTATTTTTTCTTAATAATAATAATGAATATAATTCCCTTTACCTGGATTTATTAAAAAGGGGAAAAAAATAAGTATGACTGGGAACTTTTTCCATTTTCCAGAAATATTTTTTTATTCTTTAAATTAAATTTTATAATTAAGTTCCTTTATATCTTGGTAGATATCAGTAGCATTTAAAGCTGCAGTTCAGTGTACATCATGTTACAATTTTGATAATGAGAATACTTGAAACAAATTTATTTAAATATGTTGAGCAATAAAATAGAATGTTATTAAACATCGTTTTCTCTTACTTTATTTTTCTAAATATCTAATTCTCTCTTACCTAATTAATTTTTTTAGATTAAATTTTTCTCTCACCTAATTTTCCCTACCAGTTTTGGGCAAATAGTGATAAACTCACAGAAGCCTTCAACTATTTAAAGTAACCTCTGCAGTCGCGGTATAGAGAGAATAATTGTCACACCCAACATAATGCCTGTTACTATTACCTTTACTCATTCTTAAATTTTTATATATCCCCTCGTAAACTAAATTATGTTGTCTTAGCAACATCCGTTAACACTTTAGTATAATTTCAAATCTCCCCATCCTTAGTTAAAATCCGTTGCATAGAAAAAATAATAATAACTCAGCACTCATTTTATTATTTTTATTTTTATCCATTTATTCATTATTTATTTTTAAGCTTAAGATATGACGTTTTACAGACCTTGTACTCTCGCAAGAAAAAGAAAGCAACAACAACAAAAGTGGTTTAGTTTCGTTTTGTGTTAAAAGATGGCGCCATGATTCAAGCAGGTTTACAATGTTATTTCCACGCGGCATTCCTATTTCCGACATGTATCGCAATTTTGGGTCTGCTGTTTGAAACAGATACCTTCTCCTCAGAGGAATCAGTCGTTTCACCCTTCTACTCTCGTCTGGAATCAAAGTTACCCTTGGGAAAATGACTCGCGATATAATTCTAAAAAATGTCGGAGAGGATCTGCAATTTCAAATTGTACCAGAGATAAAGGTGAAAAAGGTATGATGTGATTTTTTTTTTCACTGGCATTTTAACTAATTTCACTTTCCTTCTAAGTAGAAGCTACAGTTTTTATTTCGTAAATACTTTTTTTTATCTATTAATGCAATGATCGCCTACTAATTTTAATTTATAAGAACGGTGAAGGTAAGTAATTGATTAAATTTTATGCAAAACTTTTAATATTTGTGTAATTTTTTTTAATTGTTTGTTTACTTATTTGTTACCATATCCCAAAATGGTTCTGTTTTGACAGTTTTAATATTGAAAGCCGGTAGGAATTAAAAAGAACTATGTCACCGAGAACGAGAGAGCAATAAAAGTTATATATTTTATAAAGTTTTATAGAAGATAGGGCGCTCCTCTTAGGCCTGGTCAAGGTCAGACCTGTCTAGCGACCGGGGTTGGAGTGGGGGGGGGGGGGCTTGAGACAGTTCTTTCATAGTTCAAGTAAAAGTAACTCAATGCAACCTGCTCTATATATTGATGAGCTATATCGATTTTAATTTTGAAAGCTTAACATGTTCATAAATTTTTAACTATTGTAAGTTAATCAATGATTTGATTGCGAGATTCTGCCATGAGATAATTCATGTTGGTTACACTAAGTGGTGGATTTCAAATCGCAGGCAAAGCTGCTGATAGGATCGTTTAACTGAGAGAGAACCACAAGTAGCTCGATTAAAAATTACAAATTCATTGAATGATATATTATTATAAGAATAATGTTATTTCTTTCTCAAATATAATTGGTCAGGTTCCTGTATATTTCATTACTCCACTTAATTATTAGAATTTTTATAAAAGCTTAACACCTTCTTTAATATTATGTACAAACATGGATGTCCAGCAATCTGAAATCACAATAAAGAAATAAAAACAAAAGGCATATTTTCAAATTTAATAAAATAAATAATAACAACATAAAATACATCATTAACAAGTTAGAAATGTGATGAAACGTTAAACCAAACTGGTCACCTGATCTAAAATGATTATTTTTTATCAGTGAACATTAATTTATGGAACTTACTTTTTATTTTTCTGTTTATTTTTTATTAATCGCCTTTGGCGACCAGCTGTTTCACCTGGATTAATGATAACTAGAAGTTTCAATGAATTATTTTCATGCCACTGGTTTTTAATTGCAATGTCTGCAAACTATTTTTAAACTTCAAATTCGGAAACAAATGTTTCTCGTACTGTTTTAAAAGTTTAAGACCATTCTGTTCATTGTGCTATGCATTTCCTTAATCCTTTAAAGATTACGGTTTTCTTTTTGAATGTTTCTTACCCAGTTTACTCTAAGAATCATGAAGTAACATACAAATTACATAAATTGTGTTGAATATCTGCTCCAACTGTTTTTAAATCAAAGCTTGGGACTCATAATCAAAAAAAAAAATTTCAACTCATTTCGTAATTACGTCACATAATAGTTTCATAAATGTTGTAATTTTATAATTTAAGTAGAACATATATGTTCCGTTAATAGCCAAAGAATTAATTTTTTGTCACCTCCCCTCAAATTTGATCCCTCATTTCAAACAGAAGTAATTAAACTTCAATTGATGCTATAATTTTCTTTCTGAAACTAAATAAAATTAAGTTATTATTAGGTATAAATTAAGAAAGTAGAATCGTTCAGCATTGAAGTTTCGTATGTATTACCGAATATGAATCATAATACACGTTATATATCAATCGATTGTTCAACTGATTGAACAATAAAATGTAATGTAATAAGACTGCTATTTTTAAAGTAAAAGAGCGATAATATAGTATTATATGATAACTTTATATCTTAATTTTAAATTCAACAAAAATTCTAAATTTTTAATAAAACCTTATTTTAAACAGAAACTGACTTAACAAGGAAAAATAAACAGTGTTTACATACCTTCATCAACAATAACCCCGGAATACAGATAGCGGAGAGAAGCTTCCGGAATGTTGGTTGGTTCTCGCTAACCTAATGGGTGCAGAAATGATGCGAGATGACTACCTCCTACCGATGACGAGACTTACCTCCTACGAAAGGGGTTGTATCTTTGCTCTTACTAGTTGACCTTAGTTCCCACCAGTGCTTCGCAGCGTCTGATCATTCAGATTATTTGTGTGCCTCAGGACTGATCGGAGTAATTGAATAGGCATATCTTCATTATCAATGATGGAAGAAAAATACACCATGAAATGCATATAGAAATAATGAACATGATTTAAGTTTCCTTATTATAACTGATATATTGCTGCAAGATAAACTAAAATATCTATTTAAATATTACTTAATAGTAGACAAAAAATTTACATAAACTAAATTGGTAAAGATGAAAAAATAATTTTAAGATAATGTAAAGTGCATTTTGTGCTATAATATTTCCGGCAGTTATGAAGAAACAAACCTCGAAATTTCGTTTATTTTTTAATTTACTGAAATCTCAAAAATTATGTTTGATTTGACATTCCTACCTTCCAAAGTATTTCTATGCCGAAAGCCTGTCTTGTAATGCGCCTGCATTCAGAAATATACATATATTCACCTAGTAGATGTAGAACTCATTTGTTTTATTAAAAAAAAATTTTTACGTTAAAACTGAAGTATAAAAAGTATATTATTAACCCTTTGCACTCGAGGGCTCCGGAGCGGAGCCATTTAAAATTGGTCTTCAAACTCGAGGGCTCCGCTACGGAGACAATGCAAATAATTTTCAGTTTTTAACATAAGAGCAAAAACAAATCGTAAAAACTAGTTACAGGATGTTTCGCATCACACTTTGGACGATTACAAAATGTAATAATTTTGTAATTTTTTTGTTTTTTTTATATATTATAACATTTTTATTCATAAAAAATTTAAAAAAATAACATACAACGATGACTTTTCTTTTAATGCGTATAGCAAACTTACAAGTGAATATGATCTTTTCACTAAAATCGCTTCGAGTTGCTGCTAATACGAATGAAAAAAACTTCGAGTGCAAAGGGTTAATTACTAGTGTTTTATACTGCTTCTGGTTTGTCGTAGAAATTGGTTGCGTTTAATTTAAATTAAAGTTGTTATGTGTAAGCATTTATAAAGATCAAATTAAAAGGAACATAAAGGTCATCGTATTTTCATGGTCTTACACATGTTCTATCAATTGTGTTTTACATGAATTTACGTAACAGAATCTTCCATGACATCATAGTTTGAAAACTTAAGTTTTCATTCAATCTATTTTCAAATTGCCCATTGTTTTCCAATGTAATATGTCTTGACTTTCTTAATTCTCATGTAAACTGCGCAGAAAAGCAGAATCTTTTTACTTTTTCAAAATGAAAGAAAATACACGATTAAATATTTTTCAACAATGAAAACACCTCATTAGCACAAAATAACTCACAATATTATTGCGGTATCACCAAAATATTGTATGACAGTCAAGATATCAAACAATATTGTAAAGATAGCTTACGTTAATGGAGCAATATGAATTTCATTGCAACAATGAAAACTGTTGTGGGAAACTAAAATAATAATAATAATGCCAAAATGAAAGGTGAATTAGTGAATAAGTAGATGTAATTTTGAAATCATTTTTTTAAATTTTGAATAGATGCATAAATTAGTTTTATGTATTTGAATTCAGTTTTTTGAATTTAGTTATATTAACGTCCCTTTTTAAAGCAACACCAGGTCTATTTTGGGATGGACCTCGTAATTTTGAGCCGCGGTCAGATGGCGAGTACGGCTCTTGAGCTGGCACCCTCTCTCCATGCTTCCACACCACACCAACGTCCACATCTATGGGTGGACATTGGCCCAACGGATTTAACGTGCATCAGACACTATAGCACAGCAGTTCTTCGGTGGAATCGGGTCTCGAAGTTAAAACCCTCTATTCCCGAAACAGAGAACTTACTACCAGGCCACCGAGGCCTTGTCGCTTTATAGAATTTCAGAGGGAAAACACTAAAATATCATAAAATTTTTGATTAATTAAAAATTGAAAAATATCGTTGCGCCAAATTTAGTTTTTCTTGGTTAAATGAATAGCATCATAGTGACCAGAGAGCAAGGGGGATATAGGCCAACATTAGAAGATGCAATGAAGACAAAACATTAGTGTGATTATGCCATATTTTAAAATATATGATGAAAGGACAAAAAACTAATGTATGCCATATACTTATCCTATACAACTGATGACAGTAAGGGGCAAAAATATATTATGCTCCAAGCTCTTCTTGTTCTCGTTACACCACTATAAACGGTGTTGCGAGTACAGTGCCAACAACGTGCGTTCTCTTTTAATAGTAGTAAATTTATATTAGTATTTTAGCCAGTTACATTGTCTTAGCTACTTATTTTAAAGCTGCCTTTGTTAATGTGTTTATCATATCTCTATTAAAACCAATTATTGCAAAAACAGAAAATTATTTCAGTGGTATCTTTACATCTGCAGGGATTTATGCCATGAAATAAACTCTTGAGGTATCGACCTCTTTTTATAAAACTAAATTAGATCACTGTACATCTTTTTTGAAATTAGGAAGAGATAAGTATATGCCTTTGAAAGTATACAAGACTTGAAATATTTTCGATTATTAGCAAAGATTTGTGTTGTTGTTGTTGTTATTTCTTCATGACCATATCTAAGAAAAAATACTGATTTTTTTTCTCTAATTGAAAGGTGGCATTTTACCTTCATTTTCCTTTGCTTTATTCTGTTTAATTATCCGAGAAAGGTTTGAGAAATGAGAAAATCACTTACTTTTCCTCCAAACTTAATTACCATCAATGGCTTTGCAATTGTAAACTGCACATAGTCCCTGGTATTATTTTTCCCCGGCTATGCATTACATTTTTCTTTCAGTAGTGACCTATCTGAACGCACTAATGCTTTGCTCTCATGCCAACCCTCCGAGGTGCCTATGCCCTCTTGCCCTCCCCCAGTCGCTATGCTTCTGCTTACTCTTACTCTTAGGAAAAGGAAACCAGTTAGACTGGGCTGCTTTTAGACTGCCAAGGGGCACTTACATCAGAAGACAAGAAATCGTTTATTACCAATTTTCAAATAATACCTAGAATAATAAGAATTACTTCATAAGTTATACTGAAACTTATAAAAATTTAAAAGTCATATTGTTAAATATTCGAATGATTTTTTTTCACGATGTGTGACTAAGTATATGACATCTAACATTGTTCACTTGCTGTTGTTTTAATTTGCTGTTAATTAAACGCATCTTTTCATCAGAATCACTCAAAAAAGTCGAGATGACAGATCCATTGTCCAAAACTGAGAAACAGTGATTCTTTTGTAGAAAAATTGATGGCATACTTAACATTAACAGGAAAAAAACTTGGACCTCTTGAATCTTTTATGTCTAGTAAAAATAAAATATTGTTTGGAATTCATTCGTTTGTTAATTTTGATCAAATCTTGATCAATAATGACTTGATAATGGAAATTTGAAAAAATGATTATAAAACTAAAGAGGGAAATGGCTTAGCATAGAAGCTCAGATAGGTTTTAAAATCCATGAAGACGAAATTATTCTAATTGAATGCATCTAAGATATTATGCATATGCAGGGTGCCCAAAAAAAAGGGGAACAAGCATTTATTACATAGGGTGTCCAAAAAAAGTGGAACAAACATTTATTTCCTTAACCATTGTAATTAGACATATACCTCCAATTGCATAGTTTCATCAAATAAAGCATCAAAATGTATGGAAATACTTTGGCTTCTGCAGAGGGAGATAATAATAAATTTGAAAAACATTTTTAAGCGTCTTCTGAAGTGTGAAAGTATAATTTTATAAAATATTTTTCTTATAATTATCTATGCACATATAAGTTTCCTTGCTCCTACCTGAAAGTTTTGTTGAAGCATTAAAAGTCAAATTTATTTACTGTTTTTCTAGACTTCTGACAAGTGCTTGAACGAGTTATTTCGTAACACTTTTCAAAGATAATATATGTATCATGAAAGACTACTAAGAGAGCAGAATGAGAAAATAATAAAGCATTTACTAATTTTCATTGAATTTTAAAAAAAGGTCAGATAATGTAGATCATTTGACTTTTGAAGTGCTTAAAAATCATTCAAAATGAGCACTTTCAACATTTTTGACATGTGCGATGAAAGCATATATATATATATACTATATATATATATATAGTGCTTTCTTGAGTAATGTCTGCTTTTGTTTCATTGCAGATAAAATCAATAACTGATCCATATTTGCTGCCAGATGACATAGTGAAGCGTGTTAATGACACTTTTGAAAATGAACTTGAATGTGGGCTGAAAAAAAACCCTGAAAAGCAATCTTCTCTGCAGATGGCTAACACTTTTGTACCAAAACTATTGTCGGGTCATGGTAAGTTCTTTCTGCGATTTTATCACTATATGTTTTATTATGCTACCTAAAATTAATCTTTATTTTCATGTATTTGTAATATAAATTACTGAATATAATTTTGCAGAGAAGTCCCGTGGAAGAAAATGATTACAGTCATAAATGCTTAAAATTGATGACACTAATGTAAGAGCAAGTAATTTTTCAGCATGTCATATGTGTTAGTTTTTATCTTTGTGCATGTTTATGTAGTTTAATTGTGCAGTTTGTGAGTTGATTTTGAACTAAAAATATTGTGTGCATGTATTCTGATTTTCATAAATTAATTAAAACCCTACTGAAGTGGTTACTCAAAAGATTACATTTTGATTTTAATGGCATTTAGACAAGATGATGAAAAATAGAAGGAATAGTGGTTATGGGGAAAATATTTTGTTATAGAAACTAGAACTTGTATGGAATTGGGTTTCCGAGTTTGCTTCACATAAAGTAGAGATGCTGAAAGACGTGGAAGGTTACGCATTTGTTTAAAGATTTTCATCATGGAGTTTGATCATACTGAGCTTCAAATAAGGTTTTGAGGTTATTCTTAATGCTGTCTGTTATGCAGTATGTGAATTCAGAAGGAACTGCGAGCTATTATTCTTTCAAAGTTGCTGCAAATATGGTAAAAGTTTGGGATGAAAAATAAACTTTCTAAAAATGCTGAAAATCTTACATTTTTATATGTATATTCCATATGATCAATTGTTTGTCCCTGAAAATAAAATGTTCTATTTGTGGTTTATCATTGTTGTCTTTTAAAATGAAATTATAACCTTTTGCTAGAGAATTAGTCACATCTAAGTACTGAGAATGTTATCTCCTTGATTTGATCTACACCTGTTTCATGTTGGGAGATTTGGGAGGCTGTGTATTTGTTCAAAGGTCTTCAATATCAATCAAATTTTTTCCCCTACATAATCTTTCACATATATTTTCTTTTTAGTGTCATCCAAGTGAACATTGCTTCACTTGGATTATAATTGCTGAACATCTCAAAATGAAGTAATGCAAGCTGTTGTTATGTAAACTAATTCTGAATTCTTATCTGAAGAGACCAATCCTCCAGGAACAAGAGGCAAGAAGCATGTAATTGACTGGTTACATTGTATAAGACCATCTTCATAAAGCCTTTTGTGCACTGTAGACAATAGTATTTCCTTTCCAAAGTTTAGAAAAAGCAAGACTTATGGTTATTGGGAGTTGATGTTATAAGATTTCCATGCATATAAATGCAAATGTTAGTCATTCATTCAACACGATCACTCAAGAAAAGCACTCAACATAGTTTTCGGCTGTCTTTGGTTAAACATTCTAGATGATGAATTTATTTTTTTAATTTTTGCCAAAATCAATGAGCCACCAGAGAACAGTTGCTCATCGGGCCATCATAATATTTGTTTTTAATCTATCCTTAAATCCACAGTGGTAGTTTTTATCTCAAATGATATTATAAAAATATATTTAGAAATTAGCTATTCAAAGATTCCCATGTAATAAAAATTAGTATTTACACATCTGACACAGGCATTTTATTGATATTTATAGTTGCAACAGCATTGATTTTATTGAACACTTTATTTTACTCCCTTCATTTTATGGTACAACCTGATTTTGTATTGATTGTTTCTTTTTAGATGAATTACTGCTTTTTTTGTGATTTCTCTATCTTAATTTATGGAAAGCAGCGTTGCGTTTTGCACTTTATATTTTTATATTGAATGAGTTATGTAATTACTTTTCTGTGTTAATACATATATATTTTCTTTTTATGTCAAAATATTAGAAATGTAATAAAAAAAGGTCTTTAAGTTAAGTTACGGGACAGAATATTGTTACTGAAATTATTCAGTTAAATTCAAAGGGTTCACCTGTTTGCGTTTGGTGACACAATTAGCAGGTCTCAATAACAAATAATAAGGTTCATTAACATGAAAATATAAACTGTAAAACACAACTGAGACATAGACAATCCATACACAGCAGCACTTACAACAAATAACAACTCAAAAGTAGTAACCAGTTGCAAACAACCACAGCTGTGCACAAAGCGACCAGACAGAACTCAGCAGGAAGGAAGACTCATTGTAACAATTCACTAAGATCTCTCCAAACGCCTACTATTCTCCAATGTCTTCTCCCTTTCGCTGTACCCACCTGCTGACTCATTTCTAAATGACTGACTACCCAACATACAGTTCGAGGTTGCTTCAGTGCTACACTCCAGGATTCGGCTCACGCCTCAACTAACTACTTGAGCTCCATTCAATGCTTACGCTCAGCTGGACTGATCCAACTAATTCGTCGCTGAATAACAATGCGACTGACTTCGGCTTGGACGGCCGAACTGTTATAGATTTTACAGCAGGGTGAAGGATCAAGCATTATGGTCATTATCTCCTGTTGGTCATGTTGCCAAAATTCCTGATGATTCTTGTATCATCCATTTTGTCACTAAATGGTCGTTAAGTTTGTCGCCATACCTAGGGGTCCATTGATCCGGCATCCTGTCAGCATTCAATAAAGATATCCATAAAACTATCTTTCCTACGATGGAACTGACTGTGCTGAGAAGCAACATTACAGATTCGTAACAATATTAAGCGTAATGATTTTCCGTTCAGACTTGTAATAATTTCTTTCAAAATAATGATCAATGATTTAATGAAGTATAATGTTATTTGTGGTGAATAAAAATGATTTAGTAATATTTTTTTCTAAAATTGACTTTTATTAAACTTTCTTTGACAAATTGTTTGAAGTGAATGATTCTAAAGCATATTGCTGAAACTTCTAAAGCTAAACAAAAACAAAAATATTTTGGTTTATAAACCCAGCATTCCAAATCACAAATATATATTCTGTTCGATCACTAAAATTATTAGCTATATCCAGACTATCAAGAGAAAGGGGTTGACCTTCACCTTCAGACAAATGATTGAATTATTGAATGGGGGAAGGACAAAATGAAGAAATATCATGGAGAATTAACAGGGCTGTTTAATTTATCAAATGTCTTATATTCCCTGATGCTTTCTTCCGACAGCTGAAGAATACCAATATTTCCCCATACTTGTTTTATCAAATTATATTGAAAAATAAAATTTGTCTTTTTGTTTACTGTTTTATTTATTTATGTCTTTTAGAGAAAGGAGATTTTCTTGCTCTTGACCTTGGAGGAACAAATTTTAGAGTTATTTTATTAAAACTTGATCCTGAAAGAGAACTAGATTGTATTGTCAAGTACTACACTGTTCCTGAACCTTTACGACTTGGAGAAGGACAGCTAGTAAGTGATTTTATGTCAATTTAATAAGTTGATTATTTTATAAAGAATTAAATATGCAGTTATTTTTTCAAAATCCTTTTTAAAGAAATATAAAGAAAGCACTGATAATATAACTATTTATTGTTCTGCCTGTTATTAAAAGATATTTTTTACTAGATATCTTTTAATTCCTGGAATAGTTCTTAAACAATCTATTGTACGCAATTTTCATTCATAAAAAGGAAGTTTCTGACAAAATTTTTGAAGAATGATGCTTTGATGTATATGTCAATCTAAATACAAGTTAAAGAGTTAAACTTCTACAATATGCCAAAAATATATTCATTTCATAAAAATAAAAAAAGTTTGTAATCAAAGCAACCTTGAATAGGAAGAAATCAAGGTTTTATAGATTATTAAAGTATCTTTGATAAGGAGCAAATTGTATTTTTATGCTAATTTTAAGTTTTTGGACAACCCAAATGATGTATTATGTTTTGATTTAGCGATGCAATTTTTAATCTCAAATAATACTTCTTTTGTCAACTATTTGAATTTTTTCTGTACTTTATATATTCCCAATTAGCTTTTTGATTTCTTGGCTGAGTGCATGCATAATTTTTTAGAAGAAAAAGGGTTACTTGGGAAAAAAATGCCTTTAGGTGAGTAATATTAGTAATTTAATTTTAAGTTATATATTATAGCTTTATCCCTTTATTTACTGACGGTATTTAAAAATACCATTTAAATCTAGCTTATATCTTTATTAAAACACTATTTTTGCCGATGGTATTTTAAAGAACACGGGGAATGTAACCCGAATAATATGAAGTTAATACAAGCTAAAAGTAGGAATTAAAGATAGTTAATTAATAATCAAAGTAATTAAGATATTTCTGTTAATTACATTTTTTTCTTGGGTTCCCTGGGATTATTTTGCAAGGAAACTAAACGACTGGTGCAAAAATGAAGTTGAAAAATGGATGGCGACATAATTCAGTAAATAAAGGGTTAAACGAGCAATTCTTGCAAATATATATAATTTTATTTCATGTATCTTAAAAACGGCTCTAACGATTTGGATTAAATTTTATATTTAGATATGATTTTTATTTTTAAATTTATCTATATGGGTGTCATTCTTGAGAAAAACGATTTTACACACAAAAGACATTTTTTATAAATATTGACATACATGGCCTGCATAAACGAATCAGAGATGGTGTAACAATGACGTCTTCTGACTCACATACATTTTTCTCATATTCAATCCTGTGTTTGCAATTCAATTATATTTTGCTTATAACTTCAAACGAGCCGTAAGAGCAGGATATTATTTGCGATTTTACAATATTAAATTTACAGAACGGAGCTCAGTCTCCCAGATACTGTTCTATAAATTATCTCAGGAATTTTGTAATTTACAGTTTCTATGAGTTGTACTCAAGAAAGATCCAATTAAATAAGACATATGCAAAAATTCAAAAACAAAAGTAAGATTGTTCATGGTATACAGACATGACTAAAAATATTAATACTGTAGTCGGGAATATTGCCTTTTTTTTCAAAGTAAGGAACAGCATATATGCTTACTACAAACCATTCAAGACTAATATTTTTCTCAAAACTCAATTGAACTTAACTCTTTGCATCGAATAATTCAGATATTAGAAACTATTAATTAGTGCTCTAAATTTCTACACTTTTCTTTGTTCTTTCTTTCAACCGTTTATTTCGCCAACTGTTGACCCAAAAGGACAACAGTTGGCGAAATTTATATCAGCCGAATGTAGTATTTTATTCTGCATGTTGAAGACATTTAAGTATGATTTCAAAGTAAAAAAATTGCAAAACTTAAGCATTTACTGAAACGTTTACTAACACTCTTTTGAAATTATTTTGCTAATTAAACCTTGTTTCCTCTGTAATTATTTAACGGTAAAGGCGACAAAAATATTTTTGTTTTAAAAGAAAATTTCGATTGTTTTTTCACGTGAATGTAATACCTATATTCGTCAAAATCGACTTTTTGTTTATAAATTCAAAATTATGTTATTTTTGTATAGATGATTGGATAGTTCTTATTACTGCTTTACTGTACTATTATGATTATCGATAGAGTCGAGCTGGCATATAATAGTTACTAATAGTCAGCTTGTAATAAAAATGCTAAAAACATTTGAAAAGAATTGCATGCAAATTTCTAATCTTAACGGAGAAACAAATATCGACTGAAAAAGAAACCGTCGAATATTTTTATGTATATTATACGTAATATTCAGTAATCAAATACTGTTTTTATTGTCTTCAGAGTGATATTTTTTTTAATTGAGATGTACTAATGCTCGGAAATAAGAAAAACCTGAAAAACTTTCGATTATTAAACTTTAATCCTAAGTTTAAATAAATAGACTCAACAAATGCAGCACGAATTATGGACGAAGTTAAAATCATGAAAAAACAGAAGAAGGCTGCTCAATATTTTGTGACGTTATTGATGTCCTTGGATGCCAGTCTTGGTAGGTTCTATCATTGGAAATGTTTATTCAGTATTTTTAGTGCCGGAAAACAAAAATGCCCTCGATGTGTCTTCCTCAGGTTCTTAAAAATGTGCAGGTATTTTTTCTATCACCAGGAATTATTCCGAATATTGTATTTTCATAGATACTTAATTGAAATATTTTTAAGCAAAAATTTGTGATTTCCTTGAATTTTCTCTAAAATTAATGTTTCGATAGTGTCTATGATTTACATATTGGTTAATTCAAAGTTCAAACACTCAAAACATTTATAAAATATCATTTTAGAACTTTCCAATGTTCTATAGTTAATGTCTCTGTTTTAGTTAAGAAAATGTTATCTTTAGAACACATACATTATGTTAGTAACCGAATAGGTAATAATCAGATTTTATATAAATATTTAATATGTTTTTGCGTCTTACCTGAGAACATATATGTACTAGAATCGTATTAAATCGATAATATATTGTCTTTTAATTAGGATTTTGCTTCTCCTTTCCCATGATTCAAACTGGTATTAATGAAGGCATTTTGGTTACATGGACAAAATCTTTCAAGTGTGAAAATGTTGTTGGAAAAGAAGTTGTGCAAATGCTGAATCATGCTTTCTCAAAAATGGAGGTACTCTTTTCATTATCTGGAGCATTAACTTATCTTTGTAGTATCATTCCTAATTCTTTATTTTCTTTCATTTAGGGTGTAGACGTTGATGTAGTTGCAATCATTAATGATGCTACAGGAACAATGATGATGGGTTCTTATCTTGATAAAAGAAGCGCTATTGGTATGATTCTTGGTATGTAGTATGATGAAATGCAGTTTTTTACACCTTTTTTTTTGAGTTTATACATGTGAAAATTACGAATAATTAAAATCGTTAAATCTGTACGCTAACTTAAGTTTTTGTAATATAAAATTATTCTCTGAAAATTATGCCACATAAAACCAAGATCAAATTATTATTATCTGTGATTGTAACAATGAATAATTACTTCAAATAAAAAATATATGAGTATTAATATATTGCTTTTTTTTTACCTGGTAACATTGGATGAAATTAAAAGTATAGTACTTTGTGTTAAGTTATTTATTAGCTTATAAATTACGGCGGTTATTTTTGAATTGTTGAATCAAATTTCTCTTGTGTGTGTGCGTTAACATGTGTACGTTTGTGTGGGTGTTAACAAATGTACGTTTGTGTGGGTGTTAACAAATGTACGTTTGTGTGGGTGTTAACATGTGTGCGCTCGTATGTGTGTGAGTGAGTGAGAGAGAAAGTCAATGATTTTCCCTCTTGAAAACAAATATCTGCATTATTTTTTTAATAAAAGGTAGATGTTGATCCAAGATATAAATGGACTTTTTTAATTTAGGTACTGGTTGTAATGCAGCGTACTTCGAAAGAGTGGAGAGAATCGAAAAGTGGGAGGGTAAACATCCTGGCATTGATGAAGTATGTCTAGCATCATATAATAAATTCATAAAAATTCTGGGATATTTATACATGTTTCAGTATGTCTATATAATATTATTCTCCTATTTTCATAACTTCTAAATGTCTTTTTATGCATTATCATTACAAAGAAAAAAATTTAATCATGATATCTGAATTCAGAAATTTAATAAATTAAAACTCCTATTGTAATTTCTAATGGTAGCTTTTTGTAGCTTTATCTAATTTTTATAGTTACTGTTGTAAATATTATCTGAATTTTTCTACTGGGATATAGTTTTGATTTCTCTATTAACCATGTTTATATCAAATCATAGGTCATTATAGATATCGAATGGGGTGCGTTTGGAGATAATGGTGTTTTGGATTTTATGAAAACTGATATTGATAAACAAGTAGATCTGGCATCTCTTTTAGTCCATAGTTTTACGTAAGCTCTTTTTTTATTTTTTTTATGAAATATTTAATGTTTTTAAGTTTTGATTATACTTTATAAACTTTTTTGTTATTATTGTTAATGAAAAGGCTTATTTATTAAATGCCCATTCAAGATCTCATTTTGACTTAATTGTTTTTATGTTATCAATTGACTAATTGCTATTGACGTTATAGTTTTTATTAGAAGCAATCTTTATATCCTTTTTAAGAGAAATAGAATTATTTTGAAACATTACTTCGACCTCATAAAGATGAATGGCTGCATTGGTGTACATTATTTTTATGTTTCCCTCCTCATCGTATTGGTGAACATAAAAGTATATTAAACTCTAATATTTTGTCTACAAGGAGTACCTCTACTAAAACTGTAGTTAATTCGTTTCACAAATTAAAAGCGATGTTAATGTACTGAAAAATATTGACAGTTGACTTGATATATTTATTGATTTACTGAACAGTGTTTCCTAATCTTAGCCTGAATAACTATTGAATTCAAAAATCATCTATTCTCATAAATTCAGAAAAAATTGTTTGGAGTACAGATGATAATTTTTTGAATATGATTCTCCAGAAGCAGAAAAAGAAAATTTAAAATTTGCTGATTATTCCAAAATATAACCACATTGATCACAGATAAGCGAATCTTCATAGCCAAACTGTCATAACACTGGATTCGTAATCAAGAGATCGTTTACTAAAAGTTTGTGTACAGATTTTTCCTCAATTTGTTTTTCCTTTATTTCGTGTTCTGCACCTTTCTTTAATTTTTTTTCACTGTTTTGATTTCATTTCTTTAATTTCCTCAATACCCATTAGTTATTTTTTTATTTATAGAATACTTTACATATAGTAATTTTATTCATTCAAATATGCTATCTATTAGTTTTTGTAATTAAAATTTGTATTGAAAAAATTCATTTTTATGTAATAAAATAAATATATTTCTAAAGGTTTGAAAAATTGTTTGCTGGAAAATATATTGGAGAAATTGTCAGAAGAGTGCTTTCTCTTCTGATAAGTGAAAATGTATTATCTAGATGTGATGTGGAAGACTGGAACTTTACTGCTGCTGATGTATCCAATATTATGGAGTAAGGCTTACTTTATATGTGATAAATAAATTTGTTTTAATACCAGAAAATATTTGAATTAAGTATTGAATTCTAGTTTCAATATCCAGTGATTGCATCCGGAAGTAAATCGGAATAATGTTTTATTAAATTCAAAATCTCATTTAAAATCTCTTTGTAAAATCATCTAATCGTAAAGTTTCTTTTTCTGAATATTATTGTTGTATCATTCCAAGATTCTTGTATCCTTTGCATATATTTTTACAAATTCATTGTAAGTCAGCATACTAATGTAGAGGAAGGCAATTTTGTACTTTCAACATAATTAGCTTCAATGATATTTATTCATTTTATAAATATGAAATATTTCTGGCTTCTGGGAAACGAAATACTTTCCAAAAAAGAAAAAAAAAATCTTGGGGAAAGACAACATAAAGTATTCCATAAATACATTATATAGTTTAAATTAATCCCCGAAAATATGTTTATTGCAGGATTCTTTTTTAATTTCTTGATTTCATACTTAATTAATTATATGACCACATTTGGCACTCAAAATTATCAGTTATATTAGTTTTATATAATTTCAACTGTTAATTAAAGATTTAATATAATTCAGATTTTTATTATTTATTTATTTAATTTAAAACTTTTTTTTTATGTTTTAGAGAATCAAACTTTGATAAGATTTTAGAAAGATTGAAGAATAAGGGATTTTCGCAAGCTACTCTTGAAGATGCTGAAATATTGCATTATGTATGTACAGTCATTTCGATCAGAGGGGCACTTCTAGTCTCAATATGTAAGTTTCTACCATATTGAATATATATTTTTAATAAATGGCTATAAGAAGTTTTTAAAAATTCCTTTTTTCCTTTTTTTAATCTTTATTGCATACATAATAGACTTTCTTGCTTATTTTGATTAAACAATTTTCGTTTCTTTTTAACATTGCTTCATTGTGTTCATTATTTTTTTAATTCAATGATTTTCATGCAGCTTTAATAGATTTAATTGTTATTTTTTTAATAAATATGAAATGAATCCTTCCCATATTTGCTTTAAATTTTTAGCTAGAAAAGCTAAAAATAAGTAAGCTATAAAGTAATAATCAAGAGGGCAAATACGTATTATTTCAAAATTGCGCATACTTTATGTCAGAGCAAACAAGCATTATTACAAGATTGCGCATACTTTATGTCAGAGCTTCTATATTATTTTACTCATTAGAGAAGACAGATAAAAGTAAGGATTTCCTTGCTATCTACCTTTCTTTAAACTTATATATTTAGATTTAAAATCAGAATTTTACATATAGCAATAAGTCATGTCAGATTCCATTCATATTAGCACCTTAAAGTTAAGATATCATGCAATTTTCATCTTCATTAATTCCAGATGGAATCGCTGAAATAAGCTCCTAGTTTCATATTTCTTCTCTGTTTTTTTAATATTTTAATTTTAATTAGCTTCACAATATATGTCCTTTAATTGGCATCAGAAAGAAAACTATACTTTTTGAAAAAAATTTCCTTCTATCAATAACTTAATCTTTATTTCTCTTTCTACATCTTTTAGGTCTTGCGAGCTTGCTTCGGAGAATGGACAAAGAGGATGTAACTATTGCTATTGATGGCTCTTTGTTCAAACACCATCCAAAATATGACAAATATATGGAAAAATTCATCGCAACTTTAGCACCTGGCAAAAAGGTGAAATAAAACATTTCTGATCACCTAATAAATGAATTACATATTTTGTGATAAATGCTATACTCTTTATTTTGTATTTATAAACTAAATTTTTCGCATTCTTAATGCTTATAGAAAAAAAAATTTTGAAGAAAAATTACATCATACTTCTTATTTATGTAATATTAACAAATATTTTTACCATCCCTTTAGTAATTGTGAAAGTAAATAAAATCTATCGTTTTCGATGCATGATACTTACCTCATAATTTACTGTTTATTTCTGTAAAATGCAATGTCATAACTTTTTCATATAGGTTTTGAGGATGAATCTTATTTTAAATATTTTTTTCTTACCAGTTTCAACTGATTCTTGCAGAGGATGGGAGTGGTAAAGGTGCTGGTTTAGTGGCTGCTGTTGTCACTTCATTAGATACGTCTCTTTTACATGCTTAAAATGAATAGGAGAATTGAATGAGAAAAATTTTGGAATCTTTTTTTTTTAAAAAAATCAGCTTATATACAAGCAATTTCATTTCAAAAGCCCAAAATGTATTTCATTCTTTACAGGTGATATGCCTTTTTATGAATTTCTTGAGTTGTAAATGGTTTTCATTCTATATATGTAATGTTGATATACTGTTGATATTTACAGTGTTAAAAAATTTCAATGTTATTTTTATTAAAAATAAATGTTAAGTTTATTTCTTTCATCTGTGTTTCTTTATCTTCATCAAAAATCATCATTCTTTGTTTATATAAATGTTATCATATACTCTGAAAAAGAACTAAAACTTAGGCAGTTTGAAAAAATATTGTACTTAATATAAGCACATTTCTTTTACTGGGCTATGTTCTATTGGGTTTTAGCTCAGACTATTTGGGAAATTTTTCACAGTAGTGTGATTCAAGGTTTGCATTTTAAGAAGCAATAACTAGAAAGATTCAAAAAGCTGGTAAAAATTGTTTTATTGTAAAAATTTTAGCTGCATTGACATTGAAGCGCATATATATGTATCATCTATGTGCTTCTTATGGAATCGAATTCAATCATGAAATTTGAAAGAAGCGTGCTATACATAAACGTTAAATCAAACAGTTCAATGCGAGATGTTATCAATAAAATATTTGGTAAGAGTACTGTTTTATACTATGGTGGGAATAAAATATAAAAAAATCTTAGTGAATCTTATATTTAATAAACTGTATAAATTGATGAATAATTTTAGCACACTCATTTAATAATGATATCATGGCAGGTTAACTAAAAATAATATCTAAAAAATTGGAAATACTTTTATATTTAAAATATCTATCTCAAATAACAGTTACTGAAAGTCGAAATAATATCTATAAAGAGAAAAAAAAAACTCTTTGCAAAATTTAGCCACTTCATTTTTTTTTTCTTATTCACCATGTTAAAATTAGTTTAAATATCAAATCTTATCTCCTTCAATTTAATTTAAATACAATAAATTTAATAACTGGTAATGAATATAAAAGTTCAATGCTCTGGGGTTTTTCTTAAGCATGTCTTTCTATTTCTGAAAGTTGAGTCTTTTAGCACTACTCATTTCTAAAGAGATAAATCAGCAGTAATTCTAACTAAAATTTACAAATATGTTAAGTTACATTAATTTTTGTTACGTTAATTTATAAAATGTTATGTTAATTTTTAAATGTTTTAAATTCGGAAAAAATATACTTTTTCCCTTCCATTTGAAGTGCTGTTTCCTAAGTGAAATAATGAATTACATATAAATTCTCACTTACTCTTTTGCCAAAATATATTAAAAAGCAAGAAAATTTCTATTTCAAGCACATTTAAATTGTATAGATAAAGGACTTTATGAAATTGTAAATATAATTTAAAAGTCTAAAAATACCTTTCCTACGACTCTTTAGCGTATCTGCACTCTTTTAATAATGCGCTTGTAAATGTTTTGAATCGATTAGTGGAATAATCAAATACTTCTTGTTTAAGGTCAATTATGCATTTTAAGAGGATAATATGAGCTAGTGTCTGAAGCCGTACCTCATAAAAAATGAAGCCGATCAAATCAGTGAATCGAAGGATTCATTTTGTGCTTCCTTTCAAACAAACCACCAGTTATCAAAGTTAGTTCTGCCAGTTAGTACATTTATAACATACTAAGCAAATGCGCCTACGGTTTGGTCACGAGTCCGTAAAATTAAAAATCTGAATATTGAAAAGCTGATTAATGATCTGATATAGAAATAACTATTAATCTATCTACAAAACTGTGCATCAAAATTAAGCAATTATTTTAACACTCAAATAATAAATAACCATTACAACATAAGTTTGCACAATGAGCTGGAGATGCAAGATTTGAACTGACGCTGGTCATTTTGTTTACCATCTAAATATGGATTGATCCCATTGAAATGAGAAGTAGAAAAATCATCAGTGAATTAATCCGTTAAGATTTATCAACATGGAAATATATATATCTATATATATAATTTAACTGAGCGAAGTTATGGCGATTTGATTCAATTATATTTCTTTTAATTAAAAATTACCAGATTCATTTTTCATTAAAAAATGTCTCTAAAATATATAAAGAATTCGGAAAAATTTTCTTTCTTTATAATGCATTAGATTGCAGATGTAAAATCTCCTCTGACGTATTATCCAATTGAAACAGTATTTTACATAATTTTTATTATCTTCGATATTTTATCCTCAGGCATGCTGATTTTAAAAATGCAGTGATATTTTTTGTCTGTCTTGTTATTTCATTATTATTTTTATTTACCCATTTATCTACATGCCAGTCCTGTAACCGGGACGACTGAGATACTGGTCGAGAATACTTATGGTTGTAATACTTATGATTTGGCAACAAATAACAGATTCTGCATCTGTTATTTTTTGCAAAGCGGAAACTTCAGGTTATGCGAGAAAAATGAATTTAGCATCTTGAATATCCTAATCTACTATCAATCATAAGCCACTGAAAGAAGGTTTCTGAACTCCTCGCATAAAAAGAAAATTCTGTTTGAAAAAAAAAAAGAATTAAGATACTGTAGAATCTAGTCAGCAAAAAATTATTTACAAAAAAAAATATCTTTGAAAATTATTATAACATACAAAATTTTATGAAAAAATTGGGAATTGAAAAGTATAATGCAAATGAATGGCAATTGCTCATTGATAGATCAAGGCGAAGTTAATTTCTCATGCTTTAAGTTCAAATTCTACACAAATGACACTTCTTCCTAAAGGGTTATTTAATTTCTCTTGATGAAAATATGTAAACCATAAACAAAATTATTTTAACAGTTGCAATATCAAATATATATTTGAGCCATTTTTATTAACCTTAAAATGATATGCTTCTTTCTTTGTCGGCAATGCAGATTCACCAAATAACAGTGTTGTCTATGCATGAGGGATAGCAGAACAGGTGAGAAACAGTAAATGAAAAGCAACTAGCCTTAGGATTCTTCCCTCAAACCTGTAGATCCAAACATTCAAATAACACAATGAAATATAAGTTGATAAAAGAATACATTTTATTTTCACTTCTCTATAAATGAAACTATTCCCAGTCAGGATTCTATGTTCGATATAAGGAGTGAGGTCTTCCTCTGGTCGAAAGCTAGTTTCATATTCCTCTAACATTGAATTTAATTTATCTCGCTGTTCCCAAGAAGCCGTTCGTTCTCCACATACAATTAAAAAAATTGGAACTGAGTAGTTGATCAGATGATTCAACCGCATATAGCTTTACACAATTGGCGATAACTTTAATTTCTTTTAATTTATTACACCTGGGCCTTTTGGATGGATGAAATTAGGATATCCGCAACCATAGCAATGAATATAATATTTTTTTTCCTTGTCTTGAATTAGCAAATTTATAACTATCAAAGATGATAACTTTGATATGGTTAACTTTTCTAAAATTAGGAGGTTTAAGTTTTCTTTCTAGAACAAATTTAACATTTTTAATGTGGTTTCTTTGCAATAGGTGGTGCGTTTTTCTTCATTCCAAGTCACGAACTTTTCAGCTGGCTCAAACGAATTACTCAACTTTGACCAAGTGTCCATAAAATGTTCTTTAACATCGGAAAGTGTACGTGTGTGTGTTTTACAATGACCATATCTTATAGTTCCTTGAAACTAGAAATTTATAGTTCTTTAATCTGTCCTGCAAAATACGATTTCAAGTCAAAAACAATCTTACCATGTGATTTCTGCACATTTTTTGTGCAATCATTGGTGAGGCTATATCGCTTCTTCGCATTTCTTTTACTTTTGTGTAATTTTAAGACTCCTTTCGTTTTCTCCGGAAATTATTTGATTTATCTCTGGTAATAATGAGTCAATCTGAGGATTCAGTTAGTTTCAAATATATTTACAAACTTCGAATGAAACTTGACACTTGAAATCCTGTCACATCTTCTTTTGGGTTAAATTTTAGTAGGATGTGACAGTTAATATTTCGACAATTTACTTCTTGAATAACAGATTCCCTAGGTATATTCTTGTCAACTTCGAGTTGAAATATCAATTTTTAAAATTCAAATGTGCGTTCATTGGTCAATTCTTTTTTTTTTTTTCCCTTCTTCTTTTTTAGCCCTGTCTTAAGTTACTACTGTCTAGCTCCCTCAAAATGAAAAGCCGAGCAAAATTCTTGGCGAGTACGGCCACAAACGAAATGCTAGAACTGATAATAACGGGGCGATATCCAAAACAAAGGTGACGACAATTTGAGGGAAGAGGGCAGGCCAGTAGCCCCTCCCCTTCTTTTTGCCACTGATGGATGCACATATTCAAAACTTCAGCATCGCACACACAAACTATAAATCGCATTTACCACTCTAGTACTTTTTGTTCTACCTAGTTGAGTCATCCCACTTTTTAAGCTGCTACGCGTCCGGTGTAAATGTTATTAAACCTATTCTTTGTACATTCTTCCTCAGAAGTATTAGAGCTGATAGTCAAATTGCGCAGTTGTACAACCTTTAAGTTATATGCAAATTACAGATCAAGCCCTAATGCTAGTATTTTAAGGTTCTTATTGCGATCTTTGCCTAAATACGCAATATCAATAATAATTTAGATGGATTTTTTTCTTTGAAAAAAGTTCATAAAATCTCTAATCATTCATAATATTGTTCATCGACGGAAAGTCATACGAATAGGGGAGAAAGGGAAAACTGCTTAATTTCACTATTATTAAATATTTGAATGTAATTTTCTTACATTAAAATAATGAAAAATTAATAAAGAAACTAAAATTAATAATGTGTCATTAAATATAATAACATGAATCCAACTGAAGAACTTACCAGGGTTTACTTTCATTTTAACCTTCCTGTCCCCATTAATAAAAAGAAAAATGTGCTTGAACACTTTAGACAATTGACTTTGGAAGTCATTAATAAAATCCCTAAATGTGACATGAAAATGTATACTGATGGCAGCAAAATCCATAATTTTGCGGGTAGTGGCATCTATATTATAACCCCTTAGACTAGTTTTTCTCTATTCTAATATTCTTTTGTAATATATTTTAAACACAAAATATAAGTATCTTGCCCATCAGCAGTTTCTATAAAATGTAAAATAAGAGATAAGCATTTTTTAAAGAAATCAATAATGAATCTAACACTAATTATTATAAAACTTAATATAATTTGGCAAGTTTATTAAAATAGAAAAGATTCATCACTAAGACAGTTTTATTTATATAAAAAAACTTTAGCATTAAGAATTTCATACAATTTTAATAACAACTGGATACATTTTGAATATTCTGCATATACATTCTCTTAGTTTTATTCAGAAAAGTTTTAATCACTTGTTATTCTTCAAATATCCATTTCAACGGGGTTTTTTTTTTTTGTTTGTTTTTTGTTTTTACTGCGCAGATTTACATTTTTCTCTTAAAATGATTATGAAAACAGGTTTCAATAACACTAAATCGAAATAAGAGTTAAAATAGCAAAATAGAAAGATTGCAAGGCAACGCTCATTTCTATGCATTATTCATTTCGATAAAATAAATACTCTCTCACTTCTAACATGAATCACCTAAAATAAAACTGCAAGAATGAATCACCTGTTAAGATCAGAAAACATTACGAGTAATTCTGTTTTGTTCAAGGACACTTTCATTTTGAAACGATTTATCTGGATAAATTTAAAACTTTATATTTCTTTTGAAGACAATAAGATGTGTTTTTAATTTTATATATTCATTTATTAAGAAAGAATTGAATACTTACAAATAAAAACAAAACATACAAACAACCATTTTTTTTTTAAATTTTAATAATATTAAATAACTACTTTTGCTTTATTTAAGATATGGATGTTCCATATAATTATAAATAAAGATATTTTTATTTTGCTTTATTGTATCTGATATGTCATAGACTGTGATGATTTAATATATTAATTTGCAACATTGTTGATTTCTAGACTGTTAAAATATAACCTTTCTTAAGTATCGGCTTCGTTAATACTTTAATATTTTTTTAAACTTCCATAATTAATGAAACTTTATGTATTAATAAATCTTCTTGTACTTACAACGTAGTTGTTATCCGATAAAGCACTGAAAATCGTTCACTTGCTTAAAATGTTAACATATCGCTAGGGTGGAGTTTTGTTTCATCAACACCGGAAAAGCTGAAAGAAAAAAAAAATCGGCTTAGGTTTTGGCAAGAAACGAGATTCTTTTGCTTTGAACAATTTTAATTTTTTGAGGCATGCCGTTGGGGTGCCACTTTCTTTTATATAGCAATGTGTAATCGCCTAGCTAAAAATTCAGAAAATGATAAAATCTAAGAAAAAAGAAGCTAGCACAAGTGCCGATCATTTTAATTACATATAAAAGCTACATTAAATAATTAAAAAACAACAAAATTAATTATAAATGAAACAAAATTAATTGTACTCGAGGGAAAAGGGAAAAGTCATGCTCATTTGCGCTCGCAAAAAAATCGAACTAATGCTGGATGCTCACACACACAGCGGATTTTTCCCGACGCGGAAATTTTAGCTTCGCCGCCGAATCTACAGTTGAAGTAAATGAAAGTTTACACACTGAATGGAAAAATAAATGTACAGTCAACGGATGTGTAGACGTTGTCTAGACTTCGATTGCCACAAGAATCAAAGTTAGTTTTACAGTCGCCGGCTAACTACTGACGTACCTGCCCGTATGCAAACAACTTTCACAAATAGCGGTTATTTTAGCATCCATAGTTGCATTTTCGCAGTTAGTTTTACATTTCTGCATGCAATATAATTGTTTAAACATCGACAGTGTTTTTTTATTACGAACTTAAGTGAATTAAACATCCATAATAAAATTTTAATCGCTTTAATCCAAGAAAAGCCGCTTCGTGGGATAAACGTCTCGATATATTTAAGGACAAAAAGGCTTGAAATGAAGTTTATCTATAAATTCGTTGCGGTTTTGATTGAAGAAAAAAATTGAAAAGAGAGTCTATACCTTCTCATATGTATTTCTAGAAAAAGAAGAAAGTCATAGAAAATCTAATTTTGTGATTCTAGAAATGACAGTGATGAAATCTTACCTAAATTTGTGTATTAAATCATACTAAAATTATAACACTTTACAGTAATAAAAGAAAATTTTACACTTCATTGTTGTTTCTGGATTTAATTAACTTTTTTATTCTGATACAGTCATTGCTTGCGTTTTACATATAAAAATATAAATATTCATTATTACGTTTATCAAAAAAGTTTTATTATGCTTTTAACTCCAAAGGCAGTGGAAATATTCATTAATACAACTATATAAAAAAAAATTATGTTCAACATAAATTTTCTAAAGTAGAAAATGTAATAAATACAAGATTAAATATAAAGTTAATTACAGAAATGATTTTCAACCCTGGAATCAATAATTAACAAATTTTATATTAATAAATCACCATTTTAGTAAATCATGAAATATGTCCAAAAATGATGTCATTTAAAATTGGCTCATTTGTCCCATTAGATTTTTATTGATACCAAATCACGCTCGCTTTTGGTGATTCTTGTTGAAATAAGAATTGATAAATTTTATACTTTTTACCATCGATAACTCTTTCCACTCATTCAGAATTTATTGTAAATAAAGATAAATCACGAGTTTTTCGTCATTTGGCGATTATTTTCCATAGAGCCCAACAATAGAACAAATAAAAAAATATATTGTTAATGCAATACTGCAATAACAATGGATTGCGATAGAAATCAACAAGTCGCTGTTATCGGCCAACAGTAAAAAAGTTATTTCAAGTATGAACTGGTTTACTAAAGCGACTTTTAGTTCAGTTTCCTTTGCTTTTATTGCTGTTAATGTAGAAACTTTTGTCTACATCTGTATGATTTACCATATTGCTTTGAAATAAATTGTAGTTACAGATGATTTTTAGGTAATTAGCCTCTTCTTATATTAATAAATTTGCAAATAACATTGTTATCGATTCAGTTCGAGGCTAAATTTTAAGAATAAAATAAATTATAAAAGTCTCAAAGAAATACGAAAGTAAAATATCAGTCTTGAAGATAACATTTTAAGTACTGACTTTCATTATCTATTATAATTCAGCTTAATTTTCAAATTTAGGTATGAATGAACTTCGAGATAAAAGTCACAGTTCGTTCGTTTAATCTACTCAGCCATTACTGCATATCGAATAACTACAAAATTTGACTGTTCACGATGCTATTCCAGCGATATTTCCTTGTGTAATCAGTGTTTTACCTTACATTCTGGGATATTCGTGGTATATTTTGGTATTTATTTTCGTAAGCGTTTACATGAATATAACAAATAGCTACGAATCTTAATTTTTAAAATTAATTAAGATTTTGGAATAATGAAATATTTTTATTTAAACTTCCACTATGGTTTGCAGAAACATAACAACTTTTGTTTTATGCTATGTAAAATAACTGGAAATTTTCAACGTTGTAATAGAGTCTATCCATACATTAATAATAATGTTATATGTATAAGTTAATTATATACATTTTGACTTCATAGCTCTTTTCACAATCGTGAAAAAAATGAATCATATTTCAAAATAATAAAAATAAAAGAAATTTTTAAAATCGCCGCTTTTAATAATGTTTTAACTTTTAAAAAAGGGATATCTTACTTCTCAAGAATCTGGAAATTACAGAAAGAATAATACAAACAGGGAACACTGGTTATAAACACTTTAATACCTTGATAATTTAATCACATTCATAATAAATTTTAATTTTTAATGAATGTTTTAGAATTTTATTTCTTATATATATGTTACGGTGAAACACCGAAATCTGGAGAATGTCAACATTCACCGGTGAATGTCAACATCCACATAATAGCTTGGTGTATGTCCGAAATATTTGCTAAATACCCTTATTTCTGACTTTCACCAGTGAATGTCGACATTCACCATGCACTAATGGTAAATGTTGAACATGTCCGAGATTTATATTTTTTTCTCCGTAATTCAGTCGCGATACATTTTTCGCCTCTTTCTGAGACGAATAACTAAGAACTTAAAACACACAGTACGTTCAAAATAAGAAAGGAAAATAATAGAAGTAAAAAACTTAACTATACCGTATGTTCTAAATGAGAATTTTAGTAATAAAAAAACTGACTAAATTATGTGAATCAAATCTTATTTATTGCAACAACTTAAACTATTATGACACTTTGAATCGTACAAGAGGTCCTTGCTTTTACAATTGCTTTTATTTGTGGAACACTTCCTTTTGCAATGACATCGTGTATAGCCTTGCCCACCGCTTCTCGAATCAGCTGTAGCTGCTTCTCTCAGAGAAATTTCTTAAAAAGAAATCTTATCTATGGAAAGGAGATTTTCTTCACAAATTTCGAACTGATTACGCGTGTAATGCTGCTTGAGGGTACCATTTTCATTCGCAAGAAGTCGTAGTCTTCTATTCCACAACAACGCTAACACATTTCGGTTATCTGTACGACTACGGTCGACATCAGGGATCTGTATTCGTACAGTATCCTCCAATTTGAGCAGGAAGAAATTGATTTTGTGAGGTTCGCAACATTTTTGTAGTGTGCAGTAGAAGATTCTCTTTCGCAGCCGCTTTTTTTTATAGAAATTAACTCGTGTTTTTCATCCAGAACTTGACGTGGTAGATTGCAAGTCCTCTTCAATATTTTTCTTTGGAATTTGGTTTTCGGTTTCCCCACCGCTCAAATTTTTTTCAGAAGTATTACCAGTTTCTTCAAGCTGTTCTTCGGTTTCAAAAGTATTGGCTATTTCTTCAAGTTTTTCCTGTTTCTATACTTGTGATTTGCTCGCTATGCAAAACCTTGATACCTAGAACTTCGAACCTTGCATATGCATAAGACTGACAAAGCTGACTGACTCCACTAGCACAAAGGATTTGGGTGGAAACAGCCAGTCGCCTCATTGTCGGCTCCTCTCTTTTCGACCTAAACCACTAGCGTCTCAATCCCAACGTTTATCCCTACGGGAAGGACGAGTCCATCGCAAACCGTACTTTCTTAGGTAGGGACGTTGAATCGAGAGGGGCAGCAGGGATAACGTTGTGTTTTAAATGTTGAGTTGTAGCTCAACTAGTGATGGGAAATCTCGTTCATTTGAAAGATTCGGTTCAAAGTCGTTCGTTCACCAACTTGACCCGTTCGTTCAAGGTCGTTCGCGAACGACCGATTAGGACTTTTTGAACGAAAGAGTTAGGCTCTTTCGTTCGTGAACGAATGAGTAGGCTCTTTCGTTCGCGAACGAATGAGTAGGCTCTTTCGTTCGCGAACGAATGAGTTAGGCTCTTTCGTTCGCGAACGAATGATCTAGACTCTTTCGTTCGTGAACGAACTGATACATTGCTTTCGACTCACTACGTCATCATGGGACAAACCGGAAATTTCCGGTTGTATTGAGTGTGAAACGAAGGCAATTTCTACCTGTACTTTTCCACGCATGCGCTGGTACTTAGCCATATGTAGTTCGTTCCGAGAAGATGGTATGCACAAAACAGAGAATGGGGGAATGATAACTAATTATTCTCTTCCCCTCTCGCAGAATGAAGACACAGGCTTTGTACTTTTGATCATTTCACAGTTATTGTACTGCTTGAGATTACACAGTTATTTAATGATTTTTAATGCTTTTTTAGAAGCGTTTCTTAGGTCAGTTTTTATTTTATATTTTATTATGAAATATAAGATTGGTTATTTTGACAGTATGGAGTTTTCAATTACGTTTAAATAATTCCTTAAAAATCTAAGCTCACCACTGTTTACTAAGTATAAAAGTATTTCGTTTTTCGAGATTTTACATCATTATAACATTTTTCAATAAATTTTAAAGTAACATTATAAATTAGCATTTTGTCATAATTTTAATTATTCAGCTTTTATTTTTAAATTTTATTTATTTTTATTTCCTGGAATATATGCCAATAGTCTTGTCTACTTAATAAAGAGCAGGATTCACTTAGACCATTAGTTTTTGGAATATTGATATTCCTATTGTTTTATACTTGCACAAATTTGATTGGATTTTTATTGTTTAAGAGCTATACTATTGCATTTATTCCTATAATAATAATAATAATAAACAATAAATAAACAAAAGTTTTTCTCTATATTGTCGTAATGCGCTTATGTATAGATGCAATATCTGAATTAATTTTAAAAATACTACCGAAAAATGTACTTCAAACTTTTTGAAAATTTATTTAGTTAGCGGAAAAAGTTGTACTTCAATACAATTCAAAAGACTGGGAAGTAAACGCACATATATTTAATTTTAAAAAAGATGCAAAAAGGGGTTTTGTGCAATTTAATGCAGCAAATTCTTAAATTAGCACCCTTCAACTCAAGAAATAACCACGAGCCAAAACTGTTAGTTATAGTTTCAATGTCAGTCAATCATCTAGAGAATTTTGAATATTGCATACAGGGATTTGATACCGTATGCACAGGCCGGTCCAGATAATCAAATAGACGTCTAAAGAAAAAAAAATTGGATTTTTTTTATTCAGGGGAAATTAAGTTTTTACTTTCATTCCATTTTTGAAAGCTGTGCATTAGGGCTTATTCAAATTAAAATCAAGAATTTTTTAGATTTAAAAACACTATTTCCAAGTGTTTTTTTTTTTTCATGCTTTCAAATTTGAACTATAAATTTGTGTGTTTTTACTGTTGTTGTTGTTGTTATCGGTCACTGACTATCACTGATACACACACTAAAAGCTCTGACAAACTTTAAATTTATGCTTAAAAAATTTAATTAAAATTTTTCAAAAATTAATTATTTAATTTTAATTTATTTTTAATTTAATTTTTTTTTTATTTCCGAGACACTGAAATTAAGTTTTTTGAAGATGAACCGTATTTAAAAGTTTTGTATGTAAATTTTTATAACATTTAATATTAAAACAAATTGCTTGTATAAAGGCTAAGTTTAAAAAAAAACATAGGTTTTAGATGTTTGGATAGGAAGATAGTGATGTTGCATTATTTAATGAGCCAGACAAAGCTTATTCCGTGTCTGCATATTCAGCCCATAATCATGATGTAGTTAAAATAGTACAGTATAAGAGAAAAACCATTTTTTTCCTTTTTTATTTAAACATTTATTTTATATCTGTAGCCTATATTACAGTTAATGAACGTTTTCTTTCTTGGTCAGCATCAAAAATTAAACAAGACATTTTGCACTTTACGAGAGCAGTGTAATTAATGTCTGAGTTCTATATAAAAAAAAAATCTCTAATCGAGAGATTTTCTTTTCAGAAATGAAGATAAAACAACATTGAAATAAGGAGATTCATTTGAAAGAAGTAGTAGCTTAATAAGATAAATATTAAATATTATTACCCCTTATTATTTGTCCTTAGATGCTAATTCGTTCGTCTTCTCCTTTGTGTAGTAATAGACAAGATATAATTAGTATTTTTTTAAAAATAAATAACTTATTATAATAGCAATGCGCGTCATTTAAGCAAAATTTATTTCTTATTTTTAAAGGTAAGAATAAAAGAGCATACGAAAAAAAAAAGAAGAGTAAAATAAAATATTCGACGTAATTCATTTTATGACAATAATTGTAGCATAAATAATTTATGAAAATTTTTTTAAAAAGTATTATTATTAAAACAAAAAGTAAAATTTATTATCATATCAGCAAAGTCGTAAATGATTCCTAAATCTTTTACTATTAAAACTCCCTGAAATCTCTAGTATAAAAAAAATTGCATGCCGCCCCCCCCCCC
>JAPMOQ010023642.1:22764354-22827759 GCA_026543055.1 Argiope trifasciata
GTCTTCCTAAGTGATAATGTCCCCCCCCCCAGCTTTCACATTCTTTTGCGGACATAACCACAAACATCTGTCTTCTTATCTCTATGCGGTTCAAGCATGAAATTAGCAAGTTCCATATTGTCGGTCGCGAACGAAAATAGTCAGGTCCACACAGTTAATGAACTGGAATAGCCGGGTCCACACAGTCGGTCGCGACCGAGAATAGCCAGGTCCGCACAGTAATTGAACTGGAATAGCCGGGTCCGCACAGTAATTGAACTGGAATAGCCGGGTCCGCACAGTCGTTCGCGAACGGTAATAGCCAGGTCCACACAGCTAAAAACGGGAATAGCCGGGTCCACACAGCCATTTTCGAACGAACGACTTATTCAGAAGATAGCGATCCGATTCAGTTCGTTCACTTAGATGACCCGTTCGTTTCGAACCGTTCGTTCGCGAACGACCCACCTCTAAGCTCAACACTTATCCCGGTTGAGATGAATCGTTATTTGCGTTGTCGTTATTTTAGCATGTAATTATGGATATAGTTTACCCCTCTTTGAATATCTTTAAAAAATTGACTATTTCTTATACTTGGAAATGTTTTGCATTTCGTAAACGGATCATATATAATTTTTAGAAATGTATTAAATACAAAATGAATGATGAAGTAATATGGTTTTGATATTTAAGTTTCCTAATTTGTAAATAAAACAAATCTTAATCTATCTTTATCATGTTGATTTTTTTTGACATTATATTACTTTTGTGTTTTATAATTTTAAGTAAATGCATGTTAAATTGTTGTAAGGATAATAAATTAAGGAATGAAATAACTTATTGAATTTAAGTAACCTGTTTTATGAGTAAAAGACTTATAACCAAAATTTAATGACTAGGCCATCTTTATTATTTAAAAAAATAAGTAAAAAAAACTTGTATATAAATTTAGAAACATAGTTTTATAAAGTGTTCACTGTGAAAACAACTTCATCTCAAAGTTTATTTCCTTCTCTAATCATAGTGTTAAAATAGATATGGTAAGTTAAGTAGGCATATATTGTAATATTCATTGTAAATCAAGACAAACCTTTATTCAATAAATAATTTTCTTATATGAATTCTCATTTTATTAATGTTTAATTGAGAATTACTTTGTTATATTATATTGTAAATATCAAAATTTTTTGTTACTACAAGTTATTCTCCTCTTGACAAATAAAACAAAGTGAGTTTTATTACTTAATGGATAAATCTTGATATATGAGTCATAAAAACCTTGATGAACCTTTTTAATGCATGAAATAAAACTAAATTTCAATTCATGTTTCATTGATAATTTAAATTCATTTATAACAAATTACATTTAATTTATTACACAATTATAAATATGCTTAAAATATTTTCATTTGATGAAGTATTTTATTAGTTCAATTAGTATTACTTGAAAATAACATCTGTTAACAATTTAAAGTTGCAAAAAATGGTATTTTATAATATTTTTTTAATATAGAACTATTTCAATTTTCTTAAGACTAGTGCAAGATTGTATTCAGTTACATAAACGTATTAAGATATAATTCATACGAATGTTTCGGAGGATATAAGTTTTTTTAATACTGTTTATATTAAAATTAAGGTTAATTTTTTGAAAATAAGATGTTGCAAAAATAATTTGAACTATAATATTTTTGGAAGTTATTGGAAAAAAAAACTATAATTTAATTACATTTTAAAAACCCCAGGATTGGTCCCCAAAAAACTTTCTTGCATAATCTGTAATAAAGTTGTTACCTATGAGATTGATTTGCATGGTATTTATGTACAATATAACTATTGTATGTAATTCAACATATACTATATTAAATTTTAACTTGTTATCTAGCATTACTATGGAATCTATTGTGTCTCCTCAGCAAGTTATTTAGAGATTAAATTGGTAAATAGATTTTTTGAGATCCAATTTTTTTTTTTTTTTTTTCAAATTTTATATAATTGTTCTATGCCTATAACCAACCTGTAGATGTAAACAATAAGCTGAGCAAGTTTCATAGCAACCAGATGAATGGCTGAGGAAGGCATAACAGACATGCAGACAAACATTCATTTTTATTTATATAGATAAAATATGAATAAATCTGTTCATGGCAATATCTTTCAATTATTATTCAGTGACAGAAAATCCTATTTGCAGTATTTGGGAATGAAGTAATTGTGCCATCTTACTTTTGTAAATAATTACAATACATATTAATTTATTTGAATAATTTTGGTTGGTTTCATTATGAGAATCATAAAATAATAATAATGAATATATTCCTTATCATGAACAGGTTTTATATGATTTGTCAAAATTTTCCTCACCTAAATCTTAATGCTTCTCTTATTAAAATGATAGTGCAAGTTAACACATTCCTAAAGTTTTTACTACTTTGACAACACGAAATTCTCATGTTAATGTTTATCAAACAATATACAAAGATATCCTTACAAAATATGTAATCATGATAAAAATAAAAAATGACTTTGGCAAGTTCGTATGAATCACAAAGAAAACAAAGCTAAATTTAGAAGAGCCTACAGAAGCAAACTGTTTTTTGAGATGCAATCTATTTAACAGACATAGGTCACAAATGGTGTAAAATGTTCAATATGTAATAAAATTAAATACAATATATATTTATTATGAAAACACGTGATCAAACAAAAAAAGATTAATAAATGACGAGGGAATACTATGCAATATTAAAACATATTGTTAATATTTTACTGCCTATTTTGTTATGTATTTCATAATGTATATGTAATCATATTTATCACATCAGGTAACCAGTTTGTTCAACAAGAATATTGGTTGTATTTGTTTTCAGATAAATTGTTTAGATATAAGTTCATATGAATGAGTTTATCAAATAATTTAACTTTAAAATTATGAAATTAATATAATTGTCTAACTTAAATATTTTTACTCTGTGTATGGTGATTATAAACTTTTCTCATAGAGACTGTTGCGTGACATCATGGCACTGTTGAAAATGTAAATAACCCTTTCATCTATCTTCTAAATTTGATTGTATTGTAGCTTCACTTTTTAAAATTTATTTTATAAAATTGCTCAGATATTAAGTAAAATACTTCTTGCTTGACTTTCAATAATAGGCGAAAATGATGCGATGAACTACATGATAAACTAATGAAAACGATTTGGATTTCTGGGTAGTAATGTAACTTATTATAGAGAGGAAAATATTATTTAAAATAAAAATAATTTTCTACAATTCAATTTAAAAAATCCAATGTAAAATTTGTTTTTTAGTGATCTTTTTGTTTATTATAGTGGAAAAACGGCAAATTTCATTTTAAAAAACTAATTCAACTTTATTAGTAGTATATAAAAATATTTGCCCACTAAATTATTTGATTATTTCATTCATTGAAGCAAGTTATGTAAAGAGTGGATAAAAAAATGAGTCCATTTTTACCCTTGTAATGTGTTAATAAAAGTCCGTTTTGTTATTTAGTCAAATGTTACAAACAATTTTTGTTTATATATTATAATTATGCTAAATAAACTAGTTAATCTGTAGAACTTTAGCTCTCGAAAATTGGGTGAACTTGACGATAACTTAAAGATTGTGAATAGATATGTTACCGAAACTTTTTATTAAATACAGCATAAGAAACGAAATTTTTAAATGCAGATTTTTTCTTTGATATCTTGGATGCAATTCAGTTTCTACATTGGTATATTGCACTTAATTATTAAAAAATATAGCATTGCAGTTTTATTCGAGACAAATAACTTTGTAAAACCATAAAATATATTTCATCATTTGAAAAACTTAATTTGAGCTATTACACTTTAAGAAACAAAAAACCTAAACAAAACTTAGAAGAATATTATAAATATAGTATATATATTATAATTCTATAATTTATATTATTTATTTTATTGTTTTTCAAAATATGTGTAATAATGTTAGATGAACATTCTAGAAACAAAGTTATAGCAAATCTGAAAAGTCAAGGAACAAAGTAAATAGAATGAAAGTAATTTTATTTAAACTTGTTTTGAATATTTACTTACTAGCTCATTTTTGTGACTTAGTTAAGGAAATGATATATTGGTTTTCATTAGGTGTACTCTGAAATCATTAAGGAAATCGAAATATGAATGGCTGATAAGTATAGACAATATATTATCAGTTAACATAGAAAACATTGTGCATGCTCAGCTATAGGTATAGGATTTTTTTTTTTTTATTCACATATAATATAAGAATGGTACAGTACTAAAGAATATTTACAGATTGGTATACCCATAACTCTATACTTAACTGAATGCCTGCAAAAAATTTCTTTAGTAAGTGATTAATGATTTTTAAAAAAACACTCACAATCTGCAATTTACAAAATTATATATGTAATTCTCATAATTTATAATAATAATGAAAAACAATTATGCTGAACATTTGACCAAGTTAGTCCAACAAACATATACACTGCATAATATAATATGCCTTGGATGTATATTTTACTAAACTCTTATCAAAAATCAATTAATAAAAATAGCAAATTGTTTAGCATGTAACTAAATTAAAATATTAACACAAAATTATTTTATATCTATTGAGTTGATATATTTTGCTCTTATTTACAGTGTAAAATTTTAATGGGAGTGTAAAATTTAATTAAAATTTTAATTTAAGAGGAATTAATATTATTCAGAAGGTTTTACAATAAATAAAGACAATATAGAATGTACAAACTACATATAAAATGCTAAGCAAAATGTGTAAACTTTATTAAGAATAAGATGATGTATAATAGAAAAAAATATTACAACTGAAAAACATGGCTACCATAAATACAACTTCAGAATCAAAAATCAATGAAATAAAAAAGCTATAAGAAGAAATTATTTACCTAAGTAATTCAAATTATAGTATATCTTCTCAGAAATTATGTAATGAGCTGCTTTTTATCGTTAAATAATGTTCAAGATTCAACTTGCCAGTACTACACCTGATTTTGAATAAACAATTTTCGAACACTCGGTACATTGTAAAAGACACCCCATGAACCTATGTGTGAAATATTATAAAATTTAACCTGAATTTTTTTTCTTTTTAATAAGAATGACCCATCAGAAGAAAAAAATGGTCAGCTATATCTTTAGACTGCAGAAAATGGGAAATATCAGCAAACATTCTAAAACCAAAAAGTTTAGTTTAAATTCTGAATTAACAGCAACTCTTAAATCTAATAACATTATAAAAAAATACTTCAGCATAATTCTTTCAAAAAAAATTTTCAGTTCATTCTAACATATTGAATCACTTAGAAGTGTTAAGCTTAGGAATTATAAAAAATAGACGTACGCTGTTCTTGAAGGGTAAAGGCAAATATAACCATCGGCAGAATATTTTTTTTCTGATAATAAAGACATTATATTCATATAATCACATAAAGTTTACAAAAAATACAATCATAATCTGAGAGGCACATGCTGTATTAAAAGCTAATAAAATATGAAACAGAATTTATGTTAAATAATGATTCTATAAATATGATTAAATGGTATTTGTATTAAATATCCATTAAATAAGATGGAAGGTACAGAAATATATGTTTTAAATTAATATGTCGACACCTTCTTCGGGAAACGTACCCATCCACAACAATACAAACACGCCGGGATAAGTGTTGGGCTACAACTCAACATTTAAAAGACAACGTTATCCCTGGCCCCTCTCGATTCCACGTCCCTACCTATGAAAAGTAAGGTTTATGATGGATTCGCCCATCCCGTAGGGATCACGTTGAAATTGAGACGCTAGTGACCTAAACCAGAGCATATCTGTGATTGTCGACATACACTGGTGAGGGTCCGAATGTACAAGAATGTAATGAAATATTCGATCTTTCACCGACGTATTTGGTGTTTGTTGACATTCACCGGTGAATGTCGACATTCTCTGATTTCGGTCTTTCACGGTAACATATACATTATGCTTTCATTTCTTTCCCTTTTTCCCGCTTTGTGAGCTTTTTTTTTTTTTTTTTCATTTGCAGACTTTTAATTAAAAATTTTATTTTCCTAATTTCAATACAATTCCAAAACTGTTTTTAAAAATTTAACTAAATATTTTATATGTTTCAAAACTTAAAATTATAGTTTAATATTTTTCAATCAGTTTTTCTTAAATTGGACGACGCGTCTGGAATCGAATCAAAAACTGTGGCATTACTAGGAAGGGCAGGCAATGTGTATGCTCTAGGTGCCATTATAAAGATGCGCAAAATTGCAAAAATCAATTTGTTGCATTGAAAAAAGTACTAAGATTTTTTTCACTCTTATTCTCCAAATTAATGAAGATAAAAATAGTCTCTATCAATTGAGGAAGAGCTTATAGAATACAGTGATTTCATAAATTGGTTTGTTCAACATTTTTCTCATATGTTCTTATAACGCTTTTTATGCGGAAGAACAGTACACTATTTTATACCTACCGTGTAATTTCTTCATTAATATTAAAAGACAATATTGTGTTTGTGGTTTACATATCTTTTGGTGCATTATAAGGCAGAGTGTTTAATTTATATAACTAAAGTATATTTAGCAAAGTATATTTTGGCGATAAAAAATTTGCATTAGAAGGATTTTTTTCGAAAGTTTTTTATTAAAAAAATTGAACTGATTAAAATGTAAGTTAATTTTTAATATTTCTTCATGAAAACTTCTGAAAATATAATCGCACAAAAATAATGCTTACTTAATTTTAAAACTCCAAAAACTATGCTATCAATGATTTAAATTTTGTTATTGTAAAATTTTTCTGCAATTTTAACAAATTTTTAAAAATGTTTTTAAATATGATTTGCATTAGTAAATTTTATAGTTGAAATTTCATTCAAATTTCCTTTTTTGATCAAGTTTTCCAAACGTCCGTTTTTCATTTGGTTAGATTTTCTTTCTTTCTCTTTATAACTTATAAGTTGATCTTTAACATGATAAATTAATTTTATCATAAAACGTAAATAAATATAGAGATCTAGCTTATTCGTAGGGGAAGAGGTAATATAAAATAACACCACTGCTTTATCAGCCAGGGAAGAGAGAACCAACCACCTTATTGAAAGCTCTTCATTCCCCTTTTTTGGTTTTCTCGGCTTGGCAAAGAACTCATAAAAAATTTGGAAAAAAACTACTTCATTTTCAAAATGGGAAGCCTTTTCAGTAGATCTAACTCCTTGTCCTCGTCAAAGATTATGGTGAATTCTTCAATAATTCTTACATGTACTCTTTAAAGGAAAAAACGTCATCTGACTGTGGTTCAAAATTACGAGGTCCGTCCCAAAATAGCCCTTGTGTTGCTTTAAACGGGACGTTAATATAACTAAACTAAACTAAACTTAAAGGGAAAAAAAATTGAAGAGAATTTAACCACCTCTACAGACATGAGCTTATTTTGTTGCACATTCCGCTAGGAACTACAATAACAATTTTGAAATGGATAACCCCAACAATTTTGAGCCGTTTTTGCTCTTTCGTACTTTAGAATTGCGACAAAAAATTTAATGGCTTATTATTATTATTATTAATGTATAAGGTATCATTAGAATGTGCATGAGCAATATGCTTGCTCTTAAGCATACATTTTTGTAGATGAATTTCCCCCTCAATCTAAATCTAAATTATATATCAATATTATTGTTGATAGGTGATATATATATATATATATATATATATATATATATATATCGTGTAATCATTGGCGTTCAAATGTTTGTTTCCGTGTGTATGTTTTCCCTCCGTATATCTTAGTTACTGTAAAAAGTATGTCTCAGAGTTTGTATTTGAATCCTTAGTAATGAATGGTAACTTTTTCGTATCCTTTCAACCTTTCATCTATACTTATAATAAAGCTCAATATGTGTGTGTGTGTTGGCGCTCTACAGACCAGACCGTTGGACCTACAGCTACCAAATTTGGTACATGTATACCTTGGAGGTCGCAAATGTGCACCTCGAAACCCTTTTCTCGAATTATTAATTAGAATTTGAATTAATTAAAAATTAAGCGAAATTTCGATGTTTTTCTGCTATAACTTCCTAAAATATTATCGCACAAACATGAATTTTACATCAGCTTAAAGATTAAAAAATTAGCTTTCTAATGGTACCAGTGTTTTAATGCATAGCTTAAGCTTCTGTTTTTAACGAATTTTTAAATGCATATTTTAACCATGTTTTTTTTAGCACTTGACAGGATAAAATAAAAGAAAACGATGACGGAATTTCAAACAAAAAAAAAGTATCATCGCAAATCAAATCTAAAGAAAAGCAACTTTTAGCACGTGACTGGATAAAATAAAAGAAATATAAAATGTGATATTTTCTAAAAAAATAAATGCAAATCAAAGGTTTCTATATTAGTTTGCAATATCTAAATAATTAATTCAACAAATCTTCTTTATTTACGGTAAACCTGATTGAATTTAGACAGGATATGCATTGAAATTCTGATTTAATGGCATATTTCTATAATCGTTTGCAATATCTGTATTATTAATTCAATAATTTTTTTCCCTTTTTCGCTTTCTTTAAAAAACATATTTAATATTTTGGAAACATCACCGAAAAAAACATTTTTAATATTTTGGAAGTATAACCGATGATTAAAACAGACGGAATTCTAAAATTAAAGAATATTATTAGGAAAAAGTGTTCTTTTAGAACTTTCCATCCATCATCTTAAAGAAAATATTAATTTCAGGCCAATCAATGTCCGGAATTACTTCCAGGCTAATGAATATGTGATTTAATTGAAAATTTTAGAACGCATTACTCATGGCGAACCAGCTAGTCGCCAAAGGCGGCTAGTAACTCAATAAAAAGATTGCGAGAAGGTGTTCTAAAAGGCTTCCATTATTTTTGTTTGCAGATATGATTCTATGCAGAGCAAATATTTCTATTTTTATTGGTGAAAATTATAAGCTAAGCATGTTTCTAGGTTAAATTTCTTTTGATGATGCAGAAAAAATAATTTTTAAAAAAATTCGTAAATAAATTTTTTTAGATAATAATTTCCCACACTTCAAAAATAACAAGTATCTCTTTTCATTATCTAATTTCCAGATATGTCACGTATAGAAATATACTGAAAAAGTTTAGAATGCATAACAGTGAACATTATGGGGAATATGCAAAATATTCTGAATACAGTTTACATGAAAATACATTAAAATATAAACAAAATTTTGCTTTTCTCTTAAGGAAATTAATCTGATCAAGATGAAATTGCGAAATTAAATATATCCAGACTGCCCCACCGCTGTTCAACTGAGTGAAAATTATAAGCCAAAATTTTATTACAATAGGCATTGATGTTGGATGGAGGTAATGCAACAAAATGCTGCAGCAATATTGCTTTTTTGTTTTTAGAAAGACTACATCAAGAAGAGTAAGAAGAAGAAGAAGAGGAAAAAAACTCAGTAATTCTTTTTTATATTTGTGCATTCTTTGCGGATATATTGCCATGTTTGATAGTGAATATTTAAATTTCAATATGAGGATGCTATATTTTTAAAATACACTGGTGTAAGAAATTAAGAGAATTTTCATATTTGATCTAAGATCTCCAGAACAACTGGTTGGATTTCAATAAAATTTGGAGTGAACATAGGTCGATATAATGCAAACAAAATGTACATTCAACAGTTATAATAGATGCACATGTTTGTGCGCAACATTCATGGGAATCTGAAGGTTTGAAACAGCGGTTGCATAATACACAAAAGAAATGGATTATTAAGGGGTATGGTCCACTCCTACATCTATACGTGCCTTGCAACGTGATGTCATACTGGAAATAAGGCAGTTTATCAGTGCATGTGGCAATTGGTCCCACTCATTCACCAAAGCTGTTTTCATTTCTTGGATGGTTCTCGGACGGGAGTTGAGAGTTGCAATTGCCCTCTCCATAGCGTCCCAGACATACTCTATAGGATTGAGATCTGGAGACCTGGCTGGCCAATCCATTCGGCGGATATCCTCACTCTCGAGAAATTCGTCGACCCGAAGAGCTCTATGCGACCTCGCGTTATCGTCAATTAAGATGAGCTCGGGGCCCACTGCAATCTGGAAAAGGCGAACATAGGACTCCAAGACCTTATCCCTATACTTCACACCTGTCACAGAGCTGCTGTCAAAGACGTGGAGAAGTGTCGGCCATCTAACATCATGTCTACCCAGACCATTACACAGCCACCGCCATAATTAACAATTTCGCGAACATTGGTGGGTAGGTAGCGGGTCCCTGGCTCTCTCCATGTGAAATTACGGCAAGAATCGGTATTTGGGCTAAAGCAGGACTCACTACCTACCTTCCAATGTCCGCGAAATCGACAATTAGGGCAATCCATCCGGTGTTCGCCGGATGGATTGTCCAGTCAGGTCTCCAGTTCTCAACTTTATAGAATATGTCTGGGACCTTTGTGGAGGACAATTGCAACTCGCAATCCCCCTCCAAGAACCATCTAGGAACTGAAAACAGCGTTGGTGAATGAGTGAAACCAATTGCATGCACTGATAAACTGCCTTATTTTCAGTATGACATCACGTTGCAAGGCACGTATAGCTGTAAGAGGGGGGCATACCCCTTAATAAACCATTTCTTTTGTGTATTCTGCAACACTGTTTCATATATTCAGACACCCATGAATGTTACGCACAAACATGTGTTTCTATTATAACTGTTGAATGTTTATTTTGTTTGCATTATGTCAACCTATGTTCACACCAAATTTTATTAAAATCTCTCCAGTTGTTCTGGAGATAGTAGATCAAATATGAATATTCTCTTTATTTCTTACACCTGTGTAAATGTAAACGTTTTTATAAAAAAATTTTGTAAGCACCCATATTCTGGTATTGATAATTACAGTTCCGCTTCCAAGTTTTGGAAAACATTTTTATACACTTTTTTTACAATTACTGATTTAGAAATTTTTCTTGTCTTTTTCATGAAACACATTTAAATATCTTTTGTTATTATATGAACAGATTATAGTTACTTCAGTGATTTTATTAGAATTAATTCCCATTGTGCATTCATTTTTTAAAAAATAAAATTATTTGTGATGTTCAAACGAAATTTGTTTTAATATATACCTACTTAACATCTTAGGGATTCTTTGTTATTGCCCTTTCAATTCTATAAGCATGAATTTAAATCTTTATTATGAAAATTCGTTTAGTGCGGTTCGATTGTTTTCAGCTTCCATTTTATTTTACATTTTTATTTGTTTACTCTGTAGAGATTATTTTCGAGATCAACAAATTTGTTAACTTTAGTCATATTTTCCCTATGATCATGAAAATTATCAATCTTAACAAGCAAAATAAAAACAAATGTAATCATATTTAATAACATAATTATATACCATATTCTGGTTTTGGGTTTACAGTAAAAAGCCTTCATAAAATATTTTTTATAAATCTAAGAAGAGCATTTTTCGTGTATTTAACAACTTATATTTTTTATGTAAGCAATTACTAAACGTTCATCAAAAAGCTCTATCTTTAAGAATCAGTTTAGCAATGAAATTTAGCATGATTGTACTATTTAATTAATATATAGAAATAAAGTAAAATTTTGTAGCTAAAATGGTTACAAATTTTTATCTTTATATATAATTTTGTATAAGACCTTTATTCATTAATTTACAAAAAAAAAATATTCATCAAAATCATTAGTTACTTCATTGGAAATATCATTATTTAAATATTTTTTTCATCATGTCTACATGCTTGAAATTTGTATTCCAATTATTCAAGGCAGGAGATAATAATCAAATTGATTTATTCCTTGTACCTCATGTAACTGAGTTACTCATGAAGACATACATTTTTTACTTTGGAATCCAGATTTCATGAACGTATTGAACTTTGGGGATTCCCCGAGGCTGAATTTCTTAGGTATTCTCTACAAGTCTCATACTTTTTCACTTGTTAATCATTACGTTTTAAAATTCTATGTTTTCAAAAACTGATTTGACCGTAATTTTTTTGCTTTGATTTTTATGATTAATCTTGAACAATCATTAAAATGATTAGAATACAGAAATTTTCTTTTCATATCTTAAATACGCGTATATAAATATATATAAAAAAGTTTATTGGAAGAATCTAAACATAGATTACATTTTTAAAAATGTAATTGTCTTATTTTTAACAAACCCACTGTGTTTGTTATTACTAAATTAAAAGAAATTTTCGACACGGCATTCAGACATATTGAAGTTCTAAAAGGAAATCACTAAAAACTAAAATGTGATAATGTGGGAGGTTAAAGCATAAAAAAGGTGATATTATTTAGTTTTTGATATTCATATTACTATAATTAAAGCGCATATTCATCTATTTATTTTACATCTTTTTCATAAGCCATTTAATATATCTTTTTTTAATTGCTTAATTTTTTAACAAAATTAAGGGTTGAATTCAAATAAGGTTAAAAATTAATGGTTGAATTCAAATATGAAAGAAATGGATTTAAAAATTTGTTGCCCTCAGTACTGCTAACCACAGGATTTATAAAGAATTCATTCAAATTATGTGTACCTGGATTTCAGTTTGAAATTGTTTTCTGGTGACTTTACAACACTTTTAATGACAGGGGGCCAAATTATTTTTCACTAAATATTCATGATAATTTATTCACTTTTATGCCACTAGCACAGGAATATTATATAATATAGGAATTCACATAATTAAGTATTATTAATAACAAGGAAAAACGACTATTGAAACCAAATATTGTGCAAAATGCATTAACAGTTTTGAGAATTTTCATAAATATTATGAAATAAATTTTGATATAAAATATTAATTTTAACTAAGAGAGTATGTTTTTAAAAACTCCGCCTAGACAATTATTCTTTAAGATACTGAATATTATAACATCCTATACATGTAAAATGATATTATATATCCATCATTTATCTACACTCTACTACACATGTTAGATAAATAGTGAAATGAGTATGAGATAAAAGGGAAGGCATCCCATCTTCCATGCTAGAAAATTATCGTACATGTTAATAAGGATGCCTCGTAATAATAATAATAATAAAAACCCTCAAATTCACTAAAAATAAAGAAGATGTACAAAAAACCCTTTATATTGCTTATTCTGTCATTTGGTACATAAATTATTAATCGTCCTAAAATTATGTTTAGGCAATCTACCAAAAACTATAATGATTAAAGGCCTTATCAACGGCAAAATATCTTCGGCACTTTCAGTCAGCAAACGACAGCGAAAGTGACGTCACTTGTAACGTATAGCTGAATTTAACAATAATTTTAAGCATTTAAAAAAAAATGACAAAAATTTTCTTACCACAACTTAAGTAGTATTTTTTAATAGAATTGGACATATTTTTAAAATTATAAATCATCCTATTTTTTCTAAAACTATAAAGTGACATAAAAATTTCAGATGGTAAAAATTAAATTTTTGTAGAATGAACCTAAATTAATTTAAACAATACTAGATTTTAATTTTAACAAGATCAGTTGCACGGCTTTTATAATTTAACGAAATCACAAAATTAAATAAGAAAATATCTTTTGAAAAATCTGGAAGGATGTGAGGTCCCTATTCTCTTCACCTTGTCTGTTTAATATATAGTCTTGATAAATCAAACCTGAAAAGAAAGAAAAAGAAATGATACTGAAATTATGAGCAACGTTTTATACTTTTAAGAATATGCAACTGATTCATTTTTTTAATTTTTTTTCCCCTTCTTCGTCTTCTTTTTTTTTTCCCCCCAGATGATGATAGCCAATCATCAGGATTCAAGAGTAAAAGGGTTGGTTTCGATCTTGTTTTTGTATTCTTTGATTCTGAGGATCCTTTGTGTTGGGGGGGGGGTGAAGTAAACAGTCTTCTCCTTGCCTAATGCTTCAGACCAGAACAAGTTCTTGATTGAATACTTTTAAAAAGCATTTATAACAACATATCTGAATTACGAGCGAAAATCTCCGTCTATTTTATTTCAAGCTATATTATTATATAAATAGTAATTTAATTAAAAAGGCTATTTTAATTGAACGTAAAGGTACAAAATATTAAGTATCGATCAAGCTCCGTAACTGACACTCCTTAATCCTAATCAGGGTCCGACCACATGTTTGTTACAAAATGCATACACAATTTAAAAATTAAGTTTATAAAGTTGTAGTTAAACCCCTGACTTTCACCAGCAGTTTGGGATCGGAGTATGATTCAGCTGCTTTCTATGGAAAGGAAAAAGAAAGAAAAAAAAAAAAAGAAAGAAAAATAGATCTCTCGGTTTTGCACTTTATTTTGAAACTATTAGGTAATTGAATATTAGAATCATTATTAAGAAAACAGAACAATGATTTAAATTTTTATTCTTTAAAACGAATAATAATTTCGAAATTCCTTTTCTCATTGTCGCTTCTTCAATTATATTTGTTTTTGTAAAACTTATACGTGTTAAAGCATCAACTACAATTGAAAATTGTCATTACTGGTACTCACATTCCTAATGTTCTTGTATAGAAATAAAAGTCTTTACATACATTTTTACGATCTCATAAACTTTCTCTTGTGTCAACTCTTAATTCAACGCAAATTTGGTGAATCTTTCCATTTCAATACAGACTGAAGAAAGTAACTCAGTTCTTCACTATTTCATTTCTGACGTCATGTGTCCAATGACATTCAAATTTTTTTTTTCGAAATAATGATAGGATGCTTTTAGAACAACTGCATTTAAAAAATTATTTCATATAATTTTTTTATTTTTCTTCTCCTTCTAGGACGTTATTCTAGTATATTTTTAAATATCACGTCATAGGTTGCTTACGACTGTACAACCATCTGTTGGAAGTAAATACAGGAAATTGTAGCAGAACGCAATTTCCGCCGCGCTTTTTAATGTTTTGGAAGGTAAAGTTTATTCGCCTGTTTGTCAGATTATGGTACTTGGATGAATTATAGAACATAAAGGGTATGTGTACATAATAATGTATTCTCAATTGAATTACATAAGAATTTTATTCTTTTTTGCGAATAAATAGTGAAATTTTAATTTTCTTGTACATATTTATCTATATTTAGATGCGATAAGAAAGAATTCGACTCTTCATTTTTATTTATTTTTGTACAATTTTAATTATAATCCAATTTAATGAAAATGTTCACTGTAATAAAAATATAGATTAACTAAGATTGTACAGATTTAATAAATAGACAAAATAACTTATAAATCCAAATAAAAGAATTTATGAATAATATTGATACACTCAAATTTATACTTCTCATTTTATGAATAAGAAAAATGGACTTTCTTTTTGTGAAACTCTTGTTTGGCATTCGGCTGATTAAATTAATAAAAATTATACAATAATATATTATAAATAGTATGAAAATTATAAATTTATATAAATGTCTAATTAAATTTAATATAAAAGTAAATTTGGAGGAGACTTAATCCACATAATTTATAAATAAGTTTTTAACTACTATATTTATGAATGGATTTAATAATAAACTGCAAAATTGCAATTTCTTAAGAATTTTTTTAAATTTTAAATAATCCCGAGTGCTTTTGTTTCTTCTTTCATGCTTATGTTTCCAAATCATCAGATTTTATTTTAAAATTTTGATGATTTGTATTACTTGACATTTTTCTTGAAATTAGAATTTTGCAAATAGTTACAATATTACCATAAATTATATTAGTAATTTAATGTTTATGCAGTTCATATATATAAATAAATATATATATATATACATATAATATATAAAATTTTTTCTTTTTTTCTTATCTCATCTTTTTCAACCCTTCATTCATATCGCAAATGGGAGGGTCAATCTATTTGTCTTATTCTCAGTATACACAGTATAAGTGCCAAAGGAAAAAGAAAAATGAGTTAATGTGTTCCGCTGTTTTGAAATGTCATCTTTATAAAAGGAAAAATCTTATATATTGATTAATATTTTTATACCATATATGCTGCTGATATGCTGGCATACCAGATATTTCTGTTAGAGATATGAAATTTTAAAACAACAAGAAAGCAATAATTTATTTTTCTTTTCACTTGATCATATTTCATTATGTACTAGTGATGCAAGATATTGAAATCACTCTTTGTTTTACTTGATATATCAATTTATGCTTATTTTTAATTTATTTTCTTTTTGCATGAATTTCTATTAAATTGGTATTTTCTATTAATTGGTTAGTTTTCCTCATTGCGAAGGATATATTTTATCTATTTTTAGTTATCTTTTAAAGTAATTATTTAGTTCGAAATACTATCTATTTGAAATTTACATTTAATAAATATATATAGAAATGAAATCATAATAGCCTGGAGTTCAGTATCAGAGGACATGTAGTTTTAGATGCATTTGGCATTAATATGTTATGGAATTAGTATAACTTATCTCTGATCACACACACACACACACATATATATAAACAAACTGAAAGGCATTTTTCTTCTTATTTTCATTGTCAGTGTTTAATCATATTGAAAATTATTTATACCCCTCTCTTGGCCATTGTTCAAGAACTTTTCTTGTTCTGCATCATTTTTTCTATTGTCATGAAAGATGACTTAACTGTTTAGGAGGAAGTTTTTAATATGAAAGAATCATTAAAAAATACAATACATTGTTTAACCTTTTTACTCAGTTAAATATGGCAGTTAAGCTTTTGATCCCTTTTTGTTATTTAGATAGAGGATCATATTCTTAATCATTTTGAGGAAACATTTGCCATTTTTTAAAATTATATTTGTTGTCTTTAAACATATCTAAAAGTGTTTCATTAATTGAACTATAATAATTTTGAAATTGTTGTTTAGTTGGTCAAGTAGCGTAAATATCCATTATATCTACCCAGAGGCATATTTAAATGAATATACTATTATTAAAAGCAGTATATATATATATATATATATAATTGATGGTAAAGCATCACTTCTTCAATAAGTTAATTTATTAGGAACCTTTCTATATGCAGATATTCTTAATTTCTATGCAGTAATTACTGTAATTTATATATATAATCTCAAAAGGTAATAAGTAAAATTATAGCTGGCTATAAGTCAGTATTGTAAACTCAAGACGGGACAAATCTTTCTTATTATAAGTTTGAATAATTCAAAAATAACCGAACTAGGAGTAATATAGCAGGAATAGATTGATTAATAACTGAACTGTCAAGACTAAAGGTAGAAGTTGCTCCTCTAAATTGAAATTAAAATTGAGGCTCAAAATTAAACTTTGCTCTAATCATATCATCCTCAGTATATTAATAACAGAGATTTTCACATTACTTTGATGTTAATGAATATTAAAGTGAATCCTTATGTTTTATATGGTTAGATGGTCATTAGCACTTATGATTATTATTTTGTATTGGACAAAACAAACTCTATTATTTCTCATATAACAATTATGTTGTCTATTAGAGAGCAGTGGAATAAAAATATTGGAAATCAATAGAAATATGGATTATTCAATGGCTTTCTGTTCCTCTCTCCTCATATAATGAGCTAAAAAGCTGAAAAAAAGTTCTGGAGTAGAAATAGTACATTCAATTTAAAATGACCCTTAAAGTAGTTTTGTAATTTTCAGAAATGTAAATAGCATTTAGCATAGACACATTTTCATCTAATATCATCATTTGACCAAATTAAAAAAATATATTGTGCCTAAGGACCACAATTAAATTAAAAGATAGATAATTTCTCTTGTATAGTATTATCATATAGTTAGTGTGTTTGTTTACTGTCTTTTGAAACACTGATACATGAGATTTTATCCTAGCTTATCATCAATGTATATGTGTGCATGTGTTTAGAATGTTGTGTATTTCATCATTATTTCTATTATAAAGAAATTACATTCCTCAATTTCTATTACAAAGGCATTACATTTCTTGTTGGAATGCTTTTCAATATTTGCATTGTTTTGGAATTGTTTGGTTAATTTCTCTACTAAATGTCTTTCCTTTCCTATTCTTTATAATTGCCATTTTCTGCTGCCATAGTGGTTGTCTTTTAGTTTTCCATTATTTCAGATTTTTTAACTTTAAAACTTATTTTTTTAATGTCTATAATATTAAATTTTATTTTTCAATTGATAAACCATAGTTCCGTATCTTTTCTGCCATTATTTTGCTGAAATCTAAAAATGTATGAAAAAATGAATCCAATTTTCTACTTTTAAGCAATTAACATTATTACTTTTACTTTGTGTTCTTTTTGTAAAAGTTAAAATATGGCCATGTGAAAATTTATCCTTCAAAGATGTATTGGGTTTTTATATATTGAAATAAAAATAATTAAAATGAAGCAGTGTAGTTTATTACCAAATTTATTGATTTTATATAGTTTTATTTTAAAGTGGTAGTTTGATTGGTATTAAACAATTTATAAATATATATTCTATTTAAAAACATATCTTTAGTTATATGAGGTCATTATGTCTGCTTCTTCTTCAAATCTTGTATTTTATATGATGAAGAAAGATATAAGCAAAGAAAGAAAAAATCAAAGAAAGGCTGTATACAAAATATTTATAAAAATTAGATATGTTTATACCTTTCTTAGGCATTATTTAAGTTTATACCTTATGCTAAAAGTTGGAATTTTTGTAAATTATCTACTATTATATAATTTTTCTATATATGTTCTACAATTTATGGAAGTTTGAAATTAGTTTTTCTCAAATCTATTAAGAAATAGGTTATTACTAATGCAAAATCTGCATCACATTAAATAACTAAAACTAATAAGTAAATTCTGCAAATGTTAAAACAGTTAACCATGTAAGTGTTCAACATTTCAGAACTGTTATACATTATAGAGAGAGTGCCAAATTGATAACAAAATTCCCCTTTTATAAATCAGAAACAAATCTAGATTCATGAACTATATTTAAAGAGGATCCGTTATATTATGCTAATTTTCACTGTTTTTGATAATTCCTTGTCAATGTTTCTAGTATCAGTAGATATGCTCATAATTATAGAATGCTTTTATTCTTTATTATTTTAGAAAACAATGGATAAACGGTCATTTAAAAAACATTCTATAAAGGAGCAAGACTCATCATTTAGAGAACAGTTTAATATATTGGATGAAAAGTATACAAAAATTAAAGAAATTTTAAAGCAAGGTTTGTATTTTAAAATTTGACTTATCTATAACTGGAATCAAATCTATTAAAAAAATCCTTTGTGCATTTGAAAACTATGCCCAAAATATATTTAGTGTGTTCATTTGTTGTTGAAGCAAAATAAAAATTTGGCATTCTTCATCTGGGCTAATAATGTCTACAATTTAAACTATGCTTAATTTCATTCAGTATATTAGGAAGGAATAATGTATAACAAGAACATTTCATGATTGTTATAACATTTCTGTCCTGACTGAGAAATTGCACATTATCACACATTTACTGGATGTAAATTTTTATCACTAGACGAGTAATGTTTTTATAACTGTTTTTTAATGCTTAATTAATAAGCACAAGGTGGGTAAGACCTTGAAATGGGCCCTTAGATATTGCCAGTCTCACTTCCCATTTGCCTCTCGAACTTCCAAAACTAAATATTTTTTATAGATATTAATTTAATATCTCTATAAGGCAGCTATAATAGACAAATTAAGGCAAAATTAAGTTTACTTAGGTGAATTATGTTTAGTTGTCTGTCGCTTTTAAGAGAGCTGGTTTCAGTGTCTCCTATTAAAAAAAAATTTAATTTAAAGTAGTTTTTAAATATGGTTAACAAAAAGTTGCAAAATTATTTTAATGAAATATAAATACTACTTATTATAAAATTGGATATTTTTTTAATAAAAAAGTAGTATATTTTTAATACCATATAATAATGTAAAATTACCAAGAGGTAATTTATTAAATGTTATGGAGTAATGCTTTAAATTTAAGTGACATTTATTCTGTATTAGATAGAATGTGTTAAATAATTTGGTGTATAAAGCTCTTCTAAATTACATGAAAGTAAAAAAATTAAATTTCTCTGAGAATGCTTGAAAAAAATTGTGAAGCTTTGGAGGTCTAGGCTGTTGTCTTTTTGATAAACTACATTTAAATGACTTGGATGAAGCAAATGTTATTCTTTGAAAGTTTTATATTTTAAGTGCTTTGAATATTTTCCATGATAATATAATCTATGATGACTTAGTAAATTTGGAAGTGCATTATACAGTTGAACAAGTAAATATACATCACACTTAAGGTAAATCAAGTGTGAATGGATGCTAAGTAAGTATAAAGATATGGCAATTGAGATTCTCCATATTTACTCTAGTATTGGTGGAAACTATGTGGAAATAATTTATTCACTCTATAAAAGAGATATATGGATATTTGTTTACTGCCATCAGTTACATCATTGATTTGAGTCTTCTATTTAATTAGATTATCCTCTTTGTTTTTATATTTTTAATAGAGGTAGGACTGTCTAATTAGATAGGTGTGAGGCACAGGGATGAATCAAATAGCACCAATGACAATTAATATGTTAAGAAAAAAATTATAAATGCTATTAACAGTGGTATAGTGAGGGAAGTGTTACCTCTGGCAAAAGTGAATTTTATCATGTACTTGCTGTCAGTGCCTTTACAACAGCAAATAATACCTCTGGCATAGTATTTTTTCACACCCTCATCAGATTTGACTTAAAGGTGAAAATACTAATAATTTGTCTCCAATGTTGAAAATATACTGACAATCAAGATTTCTATCCCTCTCTCCCCCCCCTTGTTCTAATTTCACTATACTATAGGCTAGAAATACAGTAACATGTGTTGGAAAGATTTGTAGTATAGTTTCTCACAAACACATAAACAGCACCATTTAAAATTGGTGTTTGTTACAATACTGTTTAGTTATATAAACATGCTATTTTGAAGCTTCACTAAGACTGTTTTATTACAAACTTAATTTTTAACTGTTATTAGATGAGGAGGATTATATCTGAGATAATCTCCTTTCCAAATTCCCTTGCCTTGCCAGCAGAAGAATGTTTGACTCTTGACATCAGATTTAATGTGTGCCAGACCCACATGCATAGCAGTCCTTTCTTGGAATCAAATTTCAAATCCATGACCCTTTAATTATGATGCTGCCATCATGACTACCATTAGATCATTCTGGCTTTGTTCAAATGCAGAAAAAGACATGCATGTACTTATTCCACTTGCAGAATCTTTAAATGTAGATAACTAACAGTATTCCCTAAAATTAGGGACTAAAAGTAGATGTTTAATGACGAATGAAAGTAATGTTTAAATTATTTTTTAATGCTTGTATTAGTCTCTGTTTTTAGTTTACAATTCATAAGGTAGAGGCATTGGATTTTACAATTTTTTTGTTGTTGCTATTTCCAAAAAGTTATAAACCTGCTCTTTTTCACTCGAATTTTAATTAATTCACAGAATTTGCTGAACAGTTTTATTCAGTCTTATAAATAAATAATTGCTGATTATTAAATAATATAAAATTTGATTATAGAATGAGGATTTTATAATAATGAAGCTTCATACAGCATTTTTTTTAATTACTAAATTGTCACTTATTGAGTGAGTAAACAGTTGAATAATTACTAAATCATGAATACAATAAGAGTAAACATAAGTTATTATTTATTTTTCTGACTTAAAATTCTAAGATCATCTCTTACGATATGAATTTTAGTAAAAGCTTACATTTATTTTTTACAACAGATAAAATTGTTTGAAAAAGAATTTTCACATGAAGGAAACAAAGTCAAGTAGTTTTATGTAGGTATTATGAAATACTAATACTCAGCTTAATTTAGATTTCAATTTCTTTCAAATTGTTAAAAAAAAAAGATTAATTTGACTGTGCAATAAAATATTTTTTTTAAAGTGTGAGTTTTGTTTTTTATAGAAAAACTATTAAACAATTTGTACAAAATCCAAGTATTCAAGACAATATTTTCAAATTTAATATAATACCAAAAAATAAAGATACTTTTAAATAACTTTCATTATATTTTAAAAAATCAAAAAAATATGTGTGCTTTTAAACTCAGAATTTGGCTTAAGGATGGTAGGTATATACCATTTGAAAATTGTTTACAAGTTTGAGAATACATAATGAAAAGACATATGAAATATAAACTTTGAAATGCATTCAGTTTGGGTACAGAAGAAAGATGTTGGCCATTAACGAATAATTATGATAAGGAATGAATACTGCTGTGGAAATTTTTTTATATGTTTATAATTTTTAATTCATTGAACTGTCAATTCTTCTCAGAAGGCTATTTTATCTGAAACTATTACATAAATGTTAATAGTAAAACAAAATATGGCAAGTAGACATTTAAACTATTATTTTGCATTTTTATTAGGTATATCAAAATGAAAATAGAAGCATATTATGAAGAAATTTTCATGTAAGATATAATACCTTGTATCATCATTTCTAGTGAATATGGATTAAAAATGTCATTTCTTCTTAAGTTATGAAAATGAAGCAAATCATATGCTTTAATAAATATTTGCAATAGAAAGATGTTGCTTGATTAACAGTCAAAGCTATTTATAGATTCTTTTGCCCATAATATTGAACAGTAATTTGGTTTCTTTAAATGCATGAAATCTGCTGTGGCTTGATTGGATGGTTCTTGGTTAAGAATTGGAGTATCAAGGACTGAAATATTAACACTGTCAATAATCTGTTGTTTAATATGTAGATACACATTGATCCTTTAATTGACAAATTATGAAAAGCTGTTGTAACACAAATTTATGGTCATATAAGTAAGCAGATTATGTATAAAAAATTTATATGTTCTCTAAAATTTTTTAATTAATTCTTAAAATTTGTGTTAATTTCTTTCAATTCTAATGCAGGCATCTGTATAGAAAGACATGCATATGTAAAGCATTTTAAGTTGTAGGTCTTCCACAAGGCTAAATAAAAGCCAGTTTTTTGAGTAAGCATGATAAATAGGGATTAAATAAGTACTTTTGACTGAAATAATTTCATGTCTGTCTAGCATGAAACTGTAGAGAATAGGGTATCAGTTCAAGTATAATCCTTTTAATATGATAATGGTTGAAAATTGTGAGTCCATCACCCATAATCTTTTTATAGCTATAAAATGCAATACTAATATAATATAATGCAATATTTTAATTATTATGCTGCTAATGAAATCAATTCATTTTTAATTGTATTCCATTCAAACTTTAATTTTATTTAACATTTTTTTTAAGTGCATTCATTTCTGTCTTTCAATATCAATTTCATAATAAAGAATAGATAAATTTTGCACTTTCTAAACTGTTTATTTTTAACAAAATATCTATATTTTCTGAACATATCAAATGTATAGCTTCAGAAAAAAAAAATCCAAATTCTGAACATGAACCGCATGATGAAAAAGGCTCTCAGGCTCAGTATTAAATGATAAAATTTTATTCTATGTGAAAAAATAGTTATATTTGTAAAAATGAATATATTACATCATATTTCTAAAACTGTCTTCATAACGAAGATACTTACTGTGCAGGGAAGCAATATTATGAATTCAAAACAATACGAGAAGTGTGTTTCCATAAAAAACAATTTAAAATTTATATTGATTCAGAAAGCAGTGGAAAACTGCTTTCATTGGATTTAGCAAAATTTAATCTTGAGTTGATTTTTTTTCAGAGAATTGCATTAAAAATATCAGATCTCTTGATTAGTAAAAATTAATCTACCATATTTTCATTCCTTGCTAAATTTATTTTTTTCTAACTAATCAGTGTATTGCATATATTCACTGATTTGTATGAGTAAAAAGCAATGTAATTTTGTAAAAACGAAATTAATAGTGGAGTGATTATCAAAATATATATTGCTCCTTTCATTTCAAATGGCTTACATTAATTTTTATATAGGTGTTGTGTTAAGCATTAAAATATTCCAGTGTTTTATTCACATAAAATTACCTGCTTCAAATGGGCTTAAAAATATTTGTGGTGCATCATCGTCTGTGTCATCATCTCAAAATGATGCATAATACAGTTTTTAGTACTCTGCAATCCAGACAAAAAGTACATACAAGTTTAGAATTAGATGAGATTTTGAAATTTGGGATTTGAGAAGGGGGATGTAATTTTAAGTATTGTTAAGATGTCTCGGTTTAAGTATTCTTAAGACAACTGAATAATGTTAAGCATTTACAAGTAATTAATGTTGGAAATTATCATGATTCTGGTTCTGTAGTTAAAGAAGCACTTCAACATTAAGTTATACCTACTCAGGGACTCTAATTTCATTTTTTTATAATTTGTTTGAAGAATTCTTTATCAAAACATTGAATAATATTTTATTAATGTTGCTGAAAACAATTGCATGTTAATATTAGAAAGGTATAAGCTTTCCATAAGAAAAGAAAATGTTTACATTTCAACTCAAAGATAAAGGATAGCTGAAAATGCCTTTTTTGTAAATTAAATTATCATAAAATTCTGAAATGATTTGGAGTTTTTTTTTTTTTTTTTGATAGAACTAGATCTTAGATATTGAAATTGACAGAGCCATTCTCTGTTTTATTCTTGAAACTTGGAAAATGTATTTTAAAATATAGTTATATTAAAGGCATGAAAAATCTTGTAGCTTAGTAGCATTGTTTTTAATAATTAAGCTATATGAAGAGTAATTTAATTTTCCTTCATAGTGAATTGTTTTTTGTATGTACAGAAATATTTGTATGTTTTTGCTAGAAAATTATTTTGATTCAATTTTGTAAGTAGAGAAATAATTTAATTTTTCTAAGGAGTCATTAATAATTGTTTTGTGGAATGAATATTAATATATAATAAAAATAATTTTAAAAAATAATAATGAATATTTATGCAAGAGATGGATTTTATATTCAACAACTTTTATACAAATGAGATGTTTATATGAAAATTTTACATTAATGGTTTCTGAAATATTTTGTTTCTCTTGACTCGTGCAACCTTTTCTTCTATACGTTTTGTATAGAAATTTTGTTTTGTAGAGCTACTGAAACAGAAGAATGAGGAATCTTTTCATATTTGCATTTTATTAAAAAAAGAAAAAGGTTTTGGTATTATATCTGGTTATTGTAAAACATTTCTTAGTGATCACTTAAAAAAAAAACCCAGCAAACATCTTTTTTAATGAAAGGGTATTGCTAATCCTTTAAAAGAAAATGTTATATTTATTCATTTCCTGGTCATTTATAATGTAAAAAAATGAAACTGTGTAATTCTTAATTTAAATTGCAAAATTATAAAAAATTTCCTAAGTTTGGTTTGTGGGTTTTTTAAATGCGAGATTAATTTCTCTGTGTGTATTTTTATTATCTTCGTGAATTAAATCAGGAGAAATTTTGATATTTTCTGGTTTAAGTGTTGAAAATATGTACACAGGTTTTATTGATTACTATATTTATTTGGTATTGATTAATTATGTAATTGTATTAGAATAATTGGTATCTATTAATTAATGCATACTTTGAATGATTTTAATTTGAAATCAAAACAAAATTCATCAAGATTGCTTTTTTCAATTTTTATTTCTTCTGCAAATGCTGAATTTTAAGTATTTTTACAGTTTTGGCTGAATTGAGAGAATTAAAACTTGAAAAGCAACAATTAATAACTGAGGTAAGTTTTGTTTTCAAGTTTCCATAATCATAAATTCATTACTAATGACAATGAAATTTTAAAATATTCATTGTTTGAATTTTATGTATCTATATATTTTGTTAGAAGAATATTTCTCAGATTCTTTATTGTAATAGTAAGAATTGGAAAAAATAAGTGAATTGTTGTTTATTAATATCAAAATAATGAATTTTATTTTTATTCTAATTAATATGCATAGAAAATCTAAATGTTGCTCTTTACTTTCTGTTTTTTTTTGGAATTATGTATTTCTTTCTTGTTCCAAACTTTAGTAGGAAATATATGGTATGGGTTTAAAAATATTTTTGGAAAAATGTAATGCTCCATTGAATGTTTCTTTTAGCAAGAGAAGCTAGTTGCTGAAATCAAAGAGAAAGATGAGTTATTGGAACGTATGCAATCTGGTAAGTTTGATAAAATTTGAAAATTTTCTTTTGATATAATTATTAAATTTTTTATGCTGAGATTACATTTAAAATATAATCTGATATAGTTACAAGCATTGGCAGACATGTTTTGTGGTACTCATTTATTTTTTTACATAATAACCCTGAACTTTAAAATGGCTAGTTATAAATAGGCTGCATTTAAAATAAGCTTGTTATTTCAGGGCAAAGTTTCTTTTTCTTGTATTTATTCATAAGTTTTCTCACCTTCTTCAAAATCGTTAAGATTTTTTTTTTCTTTCTCTCGCAAGTCAATTCAAATTTTAAACAATCAATGTTGTGAAAAATTAGCAAAATTTTGTGATATCTGTATGTGGAATATTATGCATCAAATACTTCAGATTTATAGCATTTCACAAGAATTGCATTAGAGTTTTGCATTTTTTCAACATAACACCAGTGTCTTAGAGGTGCATATAATCAAATAATCTTAGTTGATGCCAATTAATTTACTTTTTTTAGAAAAACCATTTAAAGTTCTTACTCTGATGACTTTGTCTCAAAAATAACTGGATATTATTATTTTTTCAGTAAAACAATCTCAATTTTTAAATTCTTTCATTTCTATTTAATCAAATATTTCATTGAATATAAGAGATTTAGAAGTGGGATTTTAAGTAATAAGAAAATGCTTACTGCATCGTACTGCCTTGCATGCAATAGACAGAGCTGCTTTGTATAATTTGTTAGGCAAGTTAGAATATCTGCATTTTTTACATAAATAAAGAAACAATAAAATAATGCTATAAATCTTGTATTTTTTTTTTTCAAATATGAATAGCATCTTTTTAAAAAATATATATTCTTAATACATTCGACAAATTTTATTTCCTTTCTTTAAATGTGTCAAAAATTAAGCTTAATAAAATTTCTACTTGTTATTTCAGTCTCTGAAGCTGTCATAGATGAATATACTGCTTTAAAAGTTAAATGTGATTTAGAAACTGAAGCTGCTAATAATGCTATTAAAAGAGCAACAAAGGTGTGTGTTTTTAACATCTTTCTTTCATTTTTATTTCTAGTTTTGTTGAAATTGCTTCTTAAAAGAGTTTGGGTAGTTGTAGAATCTTAACGATTTTGTAATCATCATTTTCTAGATAGAAAAGAGAAGTTATAACCTTCTCATTTATTTGAGAGATTTTAAAATAGTAAATGATTTACCAATTTTCAGCATCATTGAAATGCTATCCAAAAAAATTTTTTAATTACTTTTTGTCTACAGTTTTTATTTGATAGATGTATGATAATATGATCTGAGAAGTGATATCACCTGTATTTTTAACTTTTGAATTCTTTTTTAATTAGTTTTAAATATCTACTTTGTTAAGTTTGTGAACTGAAAACTTTATTTATGTTTTTGAATTATTGAAGGGAGATTGTTCCTGTATTTTGGATTTTCTATAAATTGTGACATATTAAAGCTTACTGGCAGTAGTTTGATAGAAACTATTATTTTTTAAGTACAGTTTTTAATAACCTATTCCTTCAATATATATATAATCTCTTGCTTGTGATTTCTTTATCTCTTTCTTTTCTTTTTAATTGGATATATTTGAGATAAAGCAAAGTTCTTAAATTTTCTACTATTGAGTTTCTACTTTTTTTCCTAAAGCCTGTCTTTTTTGTGCAGGATTGAATTCAAATACACTAATTAATTTTTTCTTTGTAATCTTTTAGTAAAATGAAAAATTATAATAATTAGGCATGTTTTATTATGTTATATCTTTACTACTAGTAAAAGAGATATTTTTCTATACCTTTATTTTTAATGTGCAGTTTCAATAATGGAGTAAATTTTTTTTTTTAAGCATTTGAATGAAATGTTTGAGCAGTTGTTTTCAGTATGAGATATTAAATACTTGACTGTTAATTTTGTCCAATTTATGTGTAAGGAGTAGATGATGCTGTATGTATTCATTTTTATTTGTATAAATCACAAGCTCTGTCTTGCAATAAACATGTATTTGATTGTTCTGGAGTTTTTTCTTAACCGGTTGTAACATGGCTCACTCACTGCAGATCAGCTGTAGGGATTGAGTTTTCTACAAACCAAGATCTTTGTTTGTGGAGCAAATTAACGTACCTGTATTCTAAGTATTTTTTCAGTCAATTGTAATTTTTAAATCCTTTATTAAGTTTTTGCATGTATGTGGCTTTAACTATTTGTTATATCTGATGTGTTAAAATGAAAGTGACACCTATCATATTTTTTCACTTTCATAAAATTAAAATAACAGTAAAGATACTATAATAAATTCGGAAACAAAAAATATTTTACTTGGATCAAAATTTAGAAAGCTTAAATTGAATTGAATTTGCTCTGTGGTTGCAAATTTGCTGATAATAAAAAAAAACTTATATCACCATGTATGGTGTACAAAAGCGTATGTTTCAATAAGATGAATATAAAAATAACTTGAAAACTCCAATTTTTTAAAAAAGGGTATTACAAGTAAGTAGTTAATATAAATCGAAAAAAATATTGAAGGCTGAAAAAATATTAATCTTTTTCTTTGAATTCTCAATATTTCATAGATAAAAATTATCAAGCAGTTGTTTCACACATTGAAGAAACTTTCCTAAATGAAAGGAAAGAAACTAATGAAATTTGGACCAGAAAGTGCTTTAGGGCCGTCGTTTGTGTAAATGGTTTTCTTTGTGGATATGATACATTTTGTTTATATTTTATTTTGAAATAAGTGTCTTGCTGGGCGCGTATGAAACTTCGAAAATGCATATCATGTTGCATACTGATTATTGCAAGGACGGTCTTATAAAATCTTAATGCATTGGCCCATCAATCTACTAATGTGCTATTTATTATTCTGGCTTTTCTGACTATGTTTACTTCAGTGTTGCAAGTATCAACAAATGGGAAATCATAACCTATTTTGAATGACAAGAAGCTTTTTTCTCTCCTGTGCTTTAAAATTATACTTTAACATTTGCCAAGAGTTAAATCAATCTATTCTTTACATATAGATTTTTTATTGTTTGGAGGTTAAGATAGGACAAATGGCATAAACTTTATGCCGAGTGATTTTTATAGATTTATCATTGAGTACTGTGGTATTATCAGGTTATTATTTTGACCTTTGCACATGTCATTGTGCCTGATAATGTTTTTTAGTGCCTAAAATATTGGTGAGAATTCTGTACAAACTCACATCCTTTTCAGAGGAACTTTGTTCGAACTCAGGCTTCCATTCGTCATTTTCTAATGATTATGTAATTTTAACGGATATTGAATAATTTATTCAAAGTCAATTTTTTTTTTTTTTTTGAATGGAATTCTTATCCAGGAGTTGGCACTTTGAAAAAGTTTGCAAATGCAGTAGAGTAAATTTGGCTAGGATTACTTTATTGACAAAATAAATAAAGGAGGGGAGGGGAAGAAAGAAAAAGAAAACTGTTTCTTCTATAACTAGAACTTCTATTACTTTTTGGTGGTTGAATATAACTGTGAGTTTCTTCATGTCTTCTATTAATAGATCGTCTTTTCTATATCTGGTTTCTTTGTCTAAGCTTTTAAAAAAAGTCACTTACATTATTATAACTTTAAAATTCATGGTATGAATTCTATAAGTGAAAATTAGTTACTTCGATAAAAGAAAACAAACAAAAAAAGGGGGACATGAACGTTTTCTAATTGTCTTTTGATAGGATGTGATTTTTTAATTGGAAAATTAATTAATAAATTTACCCTTTTATTGGATATTGTGAACCTAAATTTATTAGTACTAGTGTACTTATCCACAACTTTCATTTTAATTGTCATCTAGTTGCAGTATTCACCCGTAATACAATATTCTTACAGTTCTGTTTTGATTTTTAGTTTTGTGTTTAATTTTTGATGCCTATAATGAATTAATGTTGGTGTTATGTGATGCAGGATTAACAAATACTGTCCGTATATTGCAGAAATTTGTTGAACAATAATTTTTTACATTAAATTATTTACTCAATAGTAATCTGAAATGAGGGATTTTTCGAATTGATGTATATGTGGCAAAAAGACATATACTTTTCATAATTTTATTAATTTTTTAAAACCTATTGTTGTTGTTGTTTTACCCATTCAAACTTTTTTATTATTATTGAATAAGTAATGTACATTGTATACATTATGTCACATTATCTTAATTTTTTTAAAAACATTTGCTGTCTTTTTTTTTGGCGGGGGGGGGGAGAAGAAAAAGAATAGCGATCCCATTTTTCCTCAAAATAATTTATCAGTTTCAAAGTAGAGAACAAATATAAAAAAAACCATTTAATGATTATTTAGTCATGAAATCCAAATTAAAATGAATATGAATGTAATATTAGTAGTAAAGAACGTTTTATTTTTGCTATTAGTCACTATCACATAAGGTATACAGTGAAGGATTACACCTGTTAAGTTTTTCTTCTGTGGTCTTTTATTATCCTCTTGGGGCTGTGTTACAAAGTTTAAGAATCCCTGCTTTATACTGATATGTAGTGTAACAGCAATGCTGATGTGTAGTTTTTTTTTATGTAGAAAAATGTCAATATGAAAAACGGCCATTATGTTTATATTTGTATGTTAGAAATCTTTTTCTAAGCAACAGGATCGAATTTAACCGAATTGGAAACCTTATATAACACATGACAGAGAATACTGCCATCTTTTCAAAGTGCAAAAATGAAACATTTCATTAATTAGAAATCAACAAAAAATTTGCCCTTTTTACACTTTGAAATGCTCTACTACTAATTGTTTAATTTCCTGTTTAATTTTAAATTTTCCTTAATTTCCTCCCTTAATCCTCCCTTAATTTGCATGCTAAAGTGATAATTTAAGCTTTTTTAAAACTTGACTCAATTGCTAAAATGAAGAAGACCTGTGTTATATGTCAACATTTGAGATCAAAATTTGCAGTACTAAAATAACAATTATCAACAATTTATGGAGAAAATTGGCTGTCGGTGATTTTCAAAAAATCGTCTGGTTCAGCTGATATTTTGAATTTTAAAAAATGTTTTAGGAAAGTGAAAATTTTTATATTGCAACATTTTACACAAGAGTAATTTTTCCTTTAAAATATTATGCATGAAAAAATTTTAATCCATAGGAATTTCGAGGATTTCAACTAATAATCATAAATGTGTTTCGATTCTGAAATAACTGCTTAATTTGGAGGAATGTGATTTCCGTTATAGAATATTTTGTATCACTTTAATAAACTGTAATTAATATTGAAGTGTACTTACATAAGATTATATAAAATTTTCCAAGTATTTCTAAATAATTAGAAATGATTAGTTACTTGTATTTAATTTTTTACATATTGTGCTCTATGAAATTTATGTAGTATTTTCAAGAAAATCAGAAACTCAGAGGAAATACTGGTCATGAATCTGCATCTGCTGTTGCAGGAGAATATACAAATGAAATTATTTCCCATGAGCCATTACCTGATGAAAATATTTCAGAACTAGATGTTCTTAATAATCTTGCTTCAGGTATAATCTTTTTATAAAAATCTGCATTCTCTTAAGAATGAATTTTATTCGTTTATTTATTTCAATAATTGAGAAGCTTTTGCCTGTAGAGAATTCTATAATGATTTTTTTTTTCTAATCCTCTTTCTCTGCATGTTTCTTAATTCATGCTGTATTTGGCCTGTGTATACACTGTTCACTGCGAAAAACCCTATTTGATATAGTAAATGTTTAAGTTACAAATATATCATTAGTAGGCTTCAATAATTAGTCAATAATTAGCTCTATAGTGTTAAAAGATAATCAAATATTTCTCATCATTTATATCGGTATACTTAGAATTGTGGAAATGAAATAGAAATTTTAAGAATGAAAATTTTCTTCCTCTGGATGAACAGATTTTTATTTTGAAACTTCCAAATCTGAAAGATTTGTGACAAACCATTATTAATAGTTCGATGTAAAGGAAAATATTTTTTTCAGGTTTGAATACCTTCTTAGCAAAGCCAAACAGTATCCCAAGTCTTTAAAGCGCTAAGAGTGTGTTTGTAAAATAATCATTTTAATGGTACCTGTTTTAGAACTTAAATAGTAGTTTGCTTTTGTTTAATATCCGACTGTAAGCTTAACTAATGTTGTCCCCATTTAGTAATACAGTAATTATTCAACAAATCATACATCTGTCGGAATTTTTTCTCTTTTGTCGATGTGTATGAGTGTTTCTTACAAGAGAACAAATATGCTTATGCATAACTTCACGAAGAAAATATGCCTGTAATTGAAAAGTACTAAAAATCTTTTCTGAAAAACCTTGATGGATGTTCTATCCTATGTACCATCGTCAGAGTATTCTTATAATTTTATTATTTTTGTTAAAACACATACACACAATAGAAATTGCTGATTTTGGCATTTCAAATAAATTTATGTAGTAATTTTTGTGATTACAATTTAAAGTGAACAAATTTCTAGGTGTTCCTTTTCTTTACTTCCATAAGACTTACTGGTTTTTACTTTTTTTCTGGATAATTTTGTTTAAATATTGTGTTATGCTAAATATTTCATTCATTGCAGAACTTAGAACAGAGATTGCTAACTTAAAAATACAGTTGGGTAAAGAAATAGAAAAACAGAACTCATTAAAAGAAGACTTTGAAATAGCTAAAAAACTGGTAAGAAGCATGATTTATTTATTTAAAGAATCAATTTTTTGAGATTCCTGATATTCTTAATATTTGAATATAGAGGATCCCGATTCTTATCTGCAAATTAAGAGTCTAACATTACCTATTAATGAAATTTAATACCTAATTAAGATAGCATTTTTGTGAAATCATGGAAAAGAATAGAACTTTTCTTAATGAAGGTTTTTTACAAAAATTTCTAGTACGAGCAAGAGATGAGAGATCATAACTGCACAAAGGATGAGCTTCGGTCACTTCAGCTGCTTCATGATAGTAAGTTCCATGTTTGTTAGTTTTTCTTTATATATCTGAAAAATACATAAGTAAATTTAGCAGAATACTCCTTTTGGGTAGCTCAAAATGTACAAATATTGAAATTTCCAATTCCACCCTTTTTTGATATCATGAATAAATTTTTCATGGAAAAATTACCCGGATTACAAATTTTGGTTTATAAAATCATTGGGAGATATTTCTCATTATCTGTCAAGTTTTTTTTTTCCATATTTAGATGTGTAAAATCTAGTTTCCTCTGGACATTGGTAATAATATTTTTTCTGACATTTTAAATCATCTGCATAGTTTTTATATTCATGTTGAAATTGATTGATATGTAATTCATGTTAATTTATATTTATAATTTTAAAAAAAAATGAGAATCTTGATTCTTTTCCACAAAGAAATATTTAATGATTGTATATATTTCCATCATTGAATATTTCTTTGATTGATAATTGATAATATTTTTAAATTGCTCTTGTATCACCTTTACACTGAAACCATTAAAATGAAATGTTTTGTTGTTTGAGTAGTATAAATAAAATAACATACATTTTTTGTTATAAAATTGGTTTCAATTTTTTTTAAACTAATATCTGACCAATATATAGAGAGAATTATTTGATTTGTATAAATTTTGCTGCTATTCTTATCACCACTGCTTACTACTCATTAATTGACATAAAAAGTACATCACTTAATTTTACGAACCTTGGGAAAAAGTAACTCTTTACCGGCATCTTACTGCTTTATGCAAATGCTTTTTGATTGCAAGATTTTATTATATGAAGACATGTGTATAGGGTATTAGCGTGTGGAAAGCAAACTGCTGAACAGCCCTCTAAATATTCATTCTCATCGTTAATTTATCAAAAACAAAATGTTTTGCTGCATGTTTAAGAATAGAAATTTAAAAGGACGTATAAGAATCTATATAATTGTAAAAATAATAATTGCATATAGTTATGAGAATAATTATTCCATACAATGTGTTTCAGAAGTAACCAGTTTCATAATCAAAAATTTATGTTAAGACCTAATTTACTTAAACACAACAGAGTTTATGCAATGAAATTGGGATAGGAATAAAAATATAATATTTATCCACAAACTATATTAAATGGGGATTTTAAATTCGACATAAACAAAACAAATTAAAATTCGATTAAAAGAAATGCAATTTGTAATACTATATCTAATGTTATTTACTAAAAAAAAAGAATTATTCTTAATAGTTTGAGAGTAGAAGGAGTTTAATTGTGTATTACTTCTTTTTTTTTATGTATTTTTTAAAAACGGTATGCAAATAATTCTTTAATTAGTACATTATTAAAATGTACTTTTCAGTTTCATTTGATCTGCTTTTGCTCTTTATTTAAATATTAAGGGGGGAATGCACAATTTTATATTGCTAAAATAGTATTAAATTAAAGTATAAATCAATACATTGTGAATGATTGAAATTACTTTAAATTCTTCATTTTCGCATGCATAGAGAGTAAATGTAACTTATGTATTCATGCATAGGGAGTAATGTATTTACTTTGCATCCAAAATATTAATACTAAATGCGTTATTTCACGTTTAGATGCCCGAATTCTTTTCCATTTATGATTATATATTCAAAATTATAATAATCATAATTATGGCAGATTAATCATATGTAATTTGAAACTTATGTAAAAAAATATTGAGAACTCAGACAAAAATCTAAATTTAAATAAACGCGAATGGTGCTTTTCTTGTTACAAAATATGAAGTTTGTTACGTATTAATTATCAAGAAAAATGATTTGCCAGAATGTAAGTAAAATCAAAAAGTTAACGATGACAAATTATTTATGAAATAAGATTTTCGTTTTGCAGTTATTTATTGTATTTTATAACTGACTGTATATGAACTAACAAGTAAATATTTCAGTTTGTCACAGGTGCAGAAACTTTTATCCATCTTTAAAAAAATATTCATATATTATGACAACGGCAAGCATTGTTTTACATTGATTTCGTATTTTTTGCCCGTCCAAATCTGTTTTATGTATTCTTACATTACAACAATGTGAACAATTATGTTTTTTAAGGAATGTATGAATAGAGATTAAAATGTCAAATAAAAAAAACTGTCAACATTTTGAAATTGAATGCACATTTGGCGTAGGCGGAATTGTGCCAATACGTAGGTTGAATTCCGCCAAGGATCGAACCTGCGATGTTCGGGTTTGAAATCCAGTAACTTATCCACTATACAAAAATGGCCACCAATGTTTAGTGGTAGTTACTGGCTTATTAAGATGTCCCCACACACATCTAAATATATCTTTTTAAGGCCACTACAGAAAACTTAATATAATAAAGAAACTTTTTTTAGAAAAATGTTGATATTTTGCATGCTCCCTTAAAATGATTTTGTTCCTTGATATGTACCCAAAATTCAATGTGTTGCCATTAAAAAAATTAAATCTTAATTTAAATTTTTTTTTCGCATAATAAAAATTACTTTTTAATAATAAATGTGTGTCGAGAATATGTAGAATACTTTATATCTTCATAAAAAATAGTTTAGGTCAGTAACTTTGTTACTTTTTAAGATCAAAATGTATTTTTAACATCAGAAAGTCAAGAATTCTTTACTTCATAATTTCGAAGTGAATATACCTAGACTAATGCAACTTGGTTACTTAAAAAAAATTTATGTGGTTTTAAAATTTGGTGTGGAAAATGGTGGTTATAATTAGAAATTTTGAAGTTTATTCTTATTTCCATATATAGATGACCCCTTAAAAATTTTAGTTAAAAAGTCTTTAAAAGTATACTAAGTCCTTTTGAATGATACCTTTCTTATGATTGTAAAATGAATGATAACAGAACAAAGGTAGGTGATACCTTTCGACGATTTGGTGTGAAAAATAGTGCTAAGATGATTCCCTTGGGTTTCTCCCAACCTGAATTCCTTTTATTAGACAGATAAATGAAATGCATTTGTTGGTTCATAATTTTTCTAGTCTAAAAAAAAAATCTCTTTTTAAATTGGTCAACTTTTCACTCCACGTTTTCCATTCTGATGATTATCTTATTTCCATTAAGCATCCCTTTTATTTATTTATTTATTTTACTATTTTTCTATAATGTATAAAATTCTTTTAGGGTTAATTTTACATTCAGACCAAACATATCACTGTATTACACATTAGTATATGAAGTTACTAGTTGTTTTTTTATATATATAAATATAGGGCTGTTTATTTATGTAAAGAATTAAAGTATAGAAAATATTTTATTTTTTAGTACAAATTCCTTTATGTTGATTTTTAGGAATTGACTATTTATTTTGTTACTTATGCATTTGTTATGAATTTATTTGTTACTGTTTAAATAAATTGATGTTCCTTTTTATTCCTAGTTACAGTATAATTTAAATATTTTTTATTTAGAACAGTTACTGGAAATGATAAACATAAATTTATGTCAAATTAATATAGTTATTAATTAAATTAATTTGGTAAAAATTTGTATTGATTTTGAGTATGATGATCTAGTTATCATTTCTCATTCTCAGATTCGAAACTTGAAGATGGCGAGTTAGAAAACTATCATTGTCATAACGCTGCTCACTCTGTAAGTTTGGTCATTTTATTGTTTATATTCTGTGATAATAAGAAATGGTCCATTCTTCTTTTTTCATTGGGTTAAATGTTGTTTCTTAAAGAATATTTTGTGTTTTTTGCTAATATATGATTGATTTTCATTTTTTAAAATTCAATTTCGTTTTTTTGTTTTTTTTTTAAAGTATTGGCGAAGTCGAAAAAAAGTGCTGTTGATTCTGATAATGTCTTCATTGTTAATCTTAGAATATTTTTTACTTACGATTGTCCAAAATCATTTTCAAGATGGTTTTATGCATTGAATTTGCTATTTGAAACTATTCGTATCGTAGATCTTGAGGTCTGGTGTACGATTACGTTGATGTATATGAAAAAATGATATTAATTTTACATCCATGTGTTCGAAGAAGGAAATGTTTTTTGCAAATGCAAGAAGGAAATTTTTTTCTTTATATTTGACTTTGTGAATGGGAACTTTTATTTGCATAGAATATTAAATTAATTAAAAGGCACTGGACAATATGCATGCATGTTGAATTTTTAAAGATGCAGATAAATAGCATAAAGAAACTAGACACATTGCAGATGCAATTGCAGAATAAAATATAGAACCATACTAGTGAAAATTCTGTTTTAACTTTTATTGAGAAAACCCACTATCTTGTGTTTATTTGATACTATTTCAATCAAAAAAAATTGTGAAAAATGATATTTCTTTTTTTGTCGTTCACAAAATTAGCCAGAGAGCCGACATTGATTTTCTTCATTCTCTTATGAAATGTCTTACCTACAGTTTGAAAGTATACTTAAATACTTCGAGTGCTCTAATTAGTATTTTAAAATACGTACTGTATCAAAACCAATTTACAGATTGCCTTTTCATCAAATTTAAGCATTATCTAATAATTTTTACTGCAGAACTTTTAATAATCTAGTGACATATTTGGTTAAAGAAAGGATAGATCAGTATCAAAAAATATTTTTTGTAAACTCTGCATTAGTAACAAAAGCAAACAATCTAACTGTTCTTGATTTCTTATTAATGATTAACTGATCTTGATTTCTTATTTCTTATTATTTCTTCCTAATGATCAAGCATTTATTTTTTTGTTTACTCTCCAATTAAGCTCTGTGTTTCGCTTTCGTTTGTATTAGTGTACTAGGGGCCAGATGAAGGAATCACTTTTTTTGAGGTTGGCATTAACATAGGTAACTCCCACCATACAGGTTTCAACTTACATTATATAAAACGCTGAGGTCATGAATGTCCACACCATCGTAATCTTTCTGCGTTAAAGATTTCTACATTATCTTGAATCATCTTTGGTAAAACTGCAGGATGTTTAAAAAAGTCGATCTGGCGATTTGTTAGTGCCAGTTATTGTATAATAAGCTTTAGTGGGCAGTAAACTTACTGAACTAGGTTCTTTTCTTGTACAAACATTGTAGGACAAAATTTTGAATTTGATAAGATGTTGATGACTGAATTATTGGAAGAACAAAGTGATCAAAATGTTCGTGTTATCCTTCGTGTAAACATTCGATGTAACGACTGACTCGTTCCTACGCAGCGCATTGCTTTAATGTTTCATACATTTAAATTGTCGAAATTCACCAAAGGATACTTTTAATTGTAAACTTTGACCCATATTTCCAATCCTTTTCGGTGTTTTAGATGCCAAGATGTATGAGCGCTACCGACTCCTTGGACGAAAGAAGGATTTTGCTGTAAAGATGCTGAATTTTACCTCTGCTTTGGTTTCCATGCCTGGAGTTTTGAAATGAAGTTATTTCTGTTAAAATCTAATATAAAAAGTCATTTCTACAAGCATGATAAATTGTTGATGGCCGAACATCGAAAGTAGGAGTATCCGAACTCTTCCACGTTTCAAATACAATCTGAAACGAAGGGCAGCCCAAATGATGCGGCATCCAGCATTTACCAGTAAATTATCTGCTCCAATATTGGTCTTTAATTGCTTTTTTGTTCCTAAAGCTGCCACTAATTTGGAAAGCCTCTTACTAAAGAAATCGTCATCATCAGTTTCCTATAATTCTAAAAAATATACTAGTGGGGGAAAAATTCAATAAAAACCTTTGAGAATAGCTTTAAAGCCATTCTAATGGATATGGAGCTTGATTTTTCCCTCTGTGTCTTAGAAAATTCTATTTGATGAGGAAAAGCAGGAAAATGCCTTCTATGAATAAAAATCGTTCTTTAATGACTTCATTGATTTCGTGAAGCTAATGTGGTTTCTTCATCAAAGGGTGTCACATAATATGATCCGTGATGTGCATGCCTCCTTTTTTGCGCTCCAGGAGACTTACTTGAAAAAGCTTCTAATATTGTTAAAATTAAATGCTACTGTTAGATAATGTATACAAGAGATAATGAATTTTGGCGAACATCTGATAAAGTTATCTTTCTTATGACCCATGATCCTGTTTTTTTCCCTGCGAGTTTGCACGCATTAACAAGTTTCAGAGTTATGCTTTTCAACCCTAATAACTATTTCCGTCCCATATTTGCCACCTAATACTGATTCCAATGAGAGATCTTGACAGATTAGTCGATGGATTATCAGTTCTTTTTGTCATTATTGAGAATTTTAATGATATTGTATTCAATTTGTTTTTCTTGCTGCTCTTATTTGCATTTTTAATATCATTCTATTCATGCATTTATATTTAGAAATTCTTAATTTTCAGCACAACTGACCCGTTCATGGATCTTGTAAAATCAAAGCAATACAAATTTTTTGAAATTCATATTTCCAACTATTATGTTTTGCTCATCTTATTAATTAAAGGGGAAAAAATACTACATGTGCAATAAAATAGCCATTGAGTAAAATTTATTTTGCATTTACAATTACAATGTTTTTTATCTCTAAAGTAAGAAGAGAATTACCTTTCTAAATATTTTTTTGATTATTGTGGTTTAAGTTTTTTCTAAATGAATTAAGATTTGAATAATTGTGCATAACTTTATATTTGTACATGCTATTTTGATCGTGTTTTTTTACTGTTCACTTATAACTATAGCTAGATATTTGCTTGTATTGTATTTTTGATGCCATTCTTAAATTTCTTCTTCATACAAAATTCTAAAATATGTTAGAAAATCAGCTTTATTATATAAATTTTGCCAAAAATTATAATTTTGTTATTAATTAAACAAAATTATAATTTTGTATTGTATCTATAAATAGTGTATTTGATTAGTATATAGTTAGACTACTAATTTCACTATATTATTTAATATGTATGTTACAGAATCAAATAGAAGATACTAATACTACAAAAAGAAATTCTGAAAAGCAAGACGATATTGAAAAGAATGCAGATACAATTGCGAAGTTAGAATCTGCTGAAGCTCAAGTATCAATTTACAAGCAAGAGAATGGAAAACTTCTCTGTAAAAGTATGTTCATTTATTAAGTGACCATTTATCATAGTTTTACTTATTTACATTTCTTTTATACAAAATTAGTCCGCGATTGATCCAAGTATTTTTAAAATCTTAAAATTAGAAAAATAAATAAATACCTTTTTCCCCCTTGAAAAATTTTGAATCTGCATTTAGTTTTATCGGTTGTTTTTTTAATAATGCTTAAGTTGCAAAAATTATAAATAATTTTTCATATATTATTAAATCAATAAAAATATTATTGAAATTTTCGAAACTGGTTAAATTATCTTTAATGATAAGACCGACCGACCTAACTTACTTTTAACATTTTGATTTTTAGTTCATAACTCAAATTTTGATGGACAGAAAAAAGTTGGTTGAAAAAGTTATATGCATTCAAGTAAAGGAAAATAAATTACTTCTATTTGGTTGAATATATCTATATGTTATTATTACGTTTAGTGAAAGCAGAATCATGATATCAAATAGCAAAAATTAATATAACAAATAAAAGAGGATTACTTTGATTGGTGCAGTTATTGAATTTTTGATTAAAAAATTGCAGAAAAAATTTTATTTGAAATTATAGATTTTATATAAAATAATATTTTATTTGAAATTATTATATATTATTATCATTTGTATAATATTGAATTTATATTATACAAATAATAATAATTTTATTGTAAGTGTTATTATTATTTGTATTGCAGCAGCAAAGTATCATATTATATGGATTAATGACATTTCATTCTGTTAAATTTTTATTGAATTATGATTTAAAAATAATATTTATGGGAATAAAAAAAACTTACCTTTTCAATTTTGATTGCAATAGTTCAGCTGAAACTGTTGATGTGTCATATCGACGAATAATGAATGAACTAGTAATGAATAATGCAGTACTTAATGGGCTCTATTTTGGCGGGAAAGTATCTTAATAACTTTGCAGTATGCGAAATTAGGAGTTGATGTATTTAATCCTCTATATTGTAAGATATGAATAATATTTATGAAAAATGTTATTTATCGTTTTTCTTTCTTTTATGAGTGTTTTTTGCTGCTCTGATGATCAATTACAGAAACCTTTATCTGTCAATAATTTTAGCATCTTAATACTTTAGCATTTCATCCTTTTAAAAAATTTATCTTTTATTGGCCTTGTAAAATTCTTTATCAATTAAAATTACGTCAAGTGAAGCTCTGCTCTTTGTATTATGAACACATTCATTAATTTGTTTTTATTTGCCTTTTTGTATTTTAATACAAATTTTATCTTAATCTTTATTAATACCTGTTACAAGTTTTTATAAATGATTTTAAAATCGTTTTAGTAATAAAAAATTATTTCTTTTTTAAAGTATGCTGACATATAATGCTTTGAAATTGTTGTTAATTTTAGTTTTATGGCGTAAGAAACATTTAGGCCAAAATATATAACGATTCACTTTTTATTTTCTAAAATACGATTCAAAGGAAAAATATGTGTTATAGGTTTTTTTCAGATTTAATAAAGTTTAAGTAAATTAATTATTAGTGCAAGTTGATATAATATTTGACAGTTAATTGTATGAGGAGAATTGTGTGCTATGGTTCTATTTTAAAAATAAAATGTGTGATTGAATTTTACTTCTTCACATAAATGGTACTGTGACTTTGTTTCAATTTGCATTTCATTAGTAGAAATAAATATTAATGTTTACAGTTTATAATGTTGGTAAAAGTGCCAATTTAAGCAATATTTGAATTTGTTTCTATCTATTTATATACCCACTTTTTATCGATAACAGTTCAAGAATTGGAAAGCCAAATACAAAAACTTAATAAGGAAGTATCTGCTTCGGATTTGTTGCCAATACCACCTCCTCCTCCACCTCCACCATTACCACCACCTTCATTTAATCCTATTAAGTAAGTTTGATTTTTTTTTTTTACTTGCATTATTTCTAAAAATGTTTTGTAATTCCCGCTAAATACTCGGGCTGAATAAGCTGAAACTGAGGTTTTGATTCTCTTGTCATGTATATTTGAAATTTTTTATAAGTTGTAGATATTATATTTGAAATTTGTAAAGTAATAAATATAAGCTGTGCTGGACGCTAATTCAAAACATATTCATCTTCTTTCTCTCTCTCTCTTTTTTCAATTTCTCCCCTTTATTTTCAGTAGATGAGAAGAATTCGGTTTATATATTCCTTCATTCTGTTAATCATAAAGCGAAATTTTACTTTTTCATATCGTAAAAATTTATTAAATTTTCCATTATTTCACTCATGGCAATCGGTACTGGAAAATTGCTGATAATTACTATTAAATAAATTTGTCATCAAACTGAATTCGGTGGCAGTTATAATTACTTATTACTTTGTTATTCAGAGTCTACATTTACTGCCATATTCCATTCAATTTTATATATATATATTTCTATTTAAATCGTTTTTCATACAGATACGTCAAGAAAGATTTTAATGGTGTGCATAATGTTATATTTTAATTTATATCAAGCATTTTTCTAAATATATCTATGTGCACTTTGAAGCATTTTACTTAAATTCCCAGAAAAGAATTTGTGCTGAAACCGAGCTTCTGTAGAAGTGAAGATATTAAGACGTACATTAAGATATTAAGATGTATATTAAAAAAATTAACTAATAATATTTAATAAATTTATCATCAAGCTGAATTTGGTGACAGTCATGATCCTTAAAAAAGATTTTTAATGCATCTATAAAAGATTATAGTTTAAAATAATGATTTTACTAAACCAGTTTATAAATTGTTTTCAATAAAATTTTTGATGTAAACTATAATCTTTTGTTTTTTAGAGGTTTTTAAAAACACATTTCTGTACATTCGTTCAGGAATTTGAATTCCTATTTCATGAAAATTATACAAATATTTAAAATGAATTGCTTAAGTTTTAAACATGTTCATTAAATTAACAATAATAAAAAAGACTTAGTGAAAATATATCTATGTATATTTTGAAGCATTTTACTTAACTTCTCTCAAAAGAATTTGTGCTGAAATCAAACATGCATAGTAGTGAAGATATTAAGAAGCTGCTGTACAATTTAAAAAAAATTATTCTGGCAAACGAATTTTATGTACATATCAGAAATTGAACTCTATACATTTAATGTCCTTTAGTTTATTTAGAAAAATGTTCATATATCTCGAAATTGCTTTTATAATTCTTCACAAATAATTATTAATATCTTTCCAGAATATTTTAAAGTTTTGTAATAAGATGTCTGACATTTTTAGGTCATTAATTACTTTTATCCATGCTGGAAAGAAATCCTCGAAGACAGTGAAAAAAGAGAGTAATAACTTTTTGTACTTTTTGAATTCCATTTAATTCAATCCATACAATATTACGTATATAATAATAGAATTAGTGCTGCTTATATAATGACATCATTAACATGTAAAAGCTGTTATGAAGTGAAGTATTAATTCTTATTAAAGCTAAATATATTTTGCTATTTTTTTTTTACTTTGAGTTTGCAGTTTATTAAATTATGACAATAGTTTATTATTAATTTTCAAGTTTTTATTATCTATGTTATGTTACTATTTTGCTTATGTTAATGATGATACAAATATAATTTTATGACTGATAGGATTTAAGATACGTTCTGAAAGCAGTATGCGAGCGCCTTAAGAGGCTATGTATTTAAAAACATTTATTTCGTTAAACATTTAAATTATCTAGACAAATAGGCTTCTCTGTGAACTTTTAATTGAAAATGAAAATAGAATTTTAAGAAATGCAAAATTTTGTTCTGTTAAAATACATAATTTGGTAAATTTAATTCATTCCATTTTGATTTTCTTGTTTATTTTGTTTTATATTCTTCATCGCGAGTCTATTAATGATGAATTAATATGAGAGCTTAGTTACATTCTGCTGAAACAGAGATTTTGCTTTTTTTTGATTTTTGCTTTCTCTTTATTTGAGAAAATAAATATACACATCATGATTCAATGAGCCAATTCCAAATGGGTTTCCATCTTTTCTTTATTTTATATGTATTTCTTAATTTAGTTTCAGATTCTGAAGATCCACAACAGAAGGCTATGTCAGAGATGATTGATGCTATTAGGAAAGGAAATATTCAACTGAAACCGACACCTAAGGTTAAGTATTTATTATGGTCTCTAATGAGGAATTTATTCATGTTTGAAATTAAACATTTTCCATCTTCTCGCTTTTCTTTCCCTTTAAGTGAGGAATAACTGATTGTTTGAAATTTGTGGTATTTTCTAATCTCACAAAATTTGCATTTGTCAATAATGAACTGGAATATTTAAGTTAGAATAAGCTGGTGTAGCAGAGATTAGTTGGTATAGAGGTTATAACTTCACTATTGTTGTGTAGCTTTGATTGGGCTACTGGATTTATAAATGTTCGTGAAGTTTTTATGCATTATTATTTACCTATTATTTAAGAACAATTAGTTAAAACATCTAAAAAAATTCTTATATTTTAATAAAGGAATAAATATAACTTTAATAGAATTTGAAGGAGAAATATTAAGGATAAAATAAAAACAGTAAATACCAGATGCAAAATGAAAATGTGGATTCATCATGATTCATTTAGTTGCTCTGATTTATGGTTTTGAATATATAAGCAAAAGGGAGTAAGAATTTCATTACAATATTTTTTAATGAAATATTAGTAAAATATGTATTGACCTCAATTAAGACAAAGCATGGAACGTGCATGATCTTGACCACATTATCTGAGAGAATTTTAGGTTAATTCTATCACTTTTGTTTTATCATCTTATCAGGTTTATCTTAGCTAATAGCAGCTGATTGTGCTCTGTCATGCATCTCCCATGTACATTACATACGCGTTACACAATCTTCGGTGAGTATGGTAGCTACTCCATTTGATAAATCACTTGTCTTTCAAAATAAATTGTCAGTACTCGCTATAGGATGATGGTGGATATTATTGTGAATGAATTTGTAGCAATTTCTTATAGTACTACGAAAATGTTATACATGAGCCATTGTATTATCTTAAAAATATGTTTGTGTATATGGGAATTCCCTTGCTGTAATGTAAAGTTTTATACACTATTTAGCATTAGACATTAACATACCGTACATCACGCGTTCTGTAATGATGAAATTACAAGATGACGAAGGAAAAATTGACTTTTCTGGATTCAAGTTAAATATACCGAGCCTTGAATCGGACGATAAACAAAATCTGTGTAATTTATGAATATTTTTCTTCTCAACTGTTGATTAGTCTAGTTATCCTGTTCATAATATCATTCCCTTTATTTTCATAATTTTTATTGAAAACTATCAGTGAAATTAATTTAATTGGTTTTCAGGTAAAAAAAACTACAATCGAATCTCATTCAACGAACAGGTTTCATAACAAGTAAAACAAAATGCTAAAAAAGCAGACTCCTTTAAAGAGTTATGCTGTGCTAAATGAGTGGCGGGAGACATTTTAACTACATATGCAGAATCCTGACTATACATCGGCTTCAACCTTTGTTCGAAGTTTGCTTGTTGGTTCTTTAAAAAAAAAAAGAGAAATTAATCGAAATGCATGGTTAATTCAAACAGAAAAGAGGAGGGGGAAAAAACGGCAGACACTCCAGTAGGCCTCATTGTTTCACTCTACGATATGAGGGAGAAATATTTGGATTACTTGTGGGTACAAATACAAGCATAGCTAAACGTTGCATTCCTGTTTTACAGCAAGAATTGTAGCGAAGGAGATTTCGTCAGAAGAAGGGATAATTTCCTCAGTACAGTGTCAGCCTTTTAATGAAATAAAAAATATGTTGAAATTCTTAGGAAATTGCAGCATCACATGTTGCGAAAAATTGCCTTAATGAGACAGCAACTTTGGGGCTATAAATTTATTTAACGGTAATACTGCATCTCATTTACCAGAATTTTGATGTATAGACAACTTGGATAAAACCATACATTATAAATAATAAGTTATAATATTATAAAATTCTGTGATTTTTTTGGAATGGAACGCATTATCTTATAGATAATACATTAATTATCTATATTTATTTTTCCCCTATTCATCTAATGGAAAAAGAAACTGTTTCATTTAATGAATATTTCGATTTTGAGTACGATTGGGGAATGAATTAGTTTTGCTAAGCGAGGTTCCACTGTAACATGGGTGAATCGCTTAGTCATTATCTTTCGTGATATTCTAGAGTTCATGCTTGTCTTTATCCCTTTGACTTTTACTTGTATATAACCATCAACTGTTCATTTCCCGTGGTTTAGGCTGATTGATCCGAATTTTTATTTCTGCTAATTGCTCCAGCTTTATAACATCTATTTCAATAGTCGTCCATTAAGGCTTTTACTTATTCCTAATTCATTTGCAGTGCCTTGGATTAAGTGAACCACTTCTAATTTACTCACAATGCTTCCAGTGGTAATATCGACTGCATGTGTTCTTTGATTCAGTTCATTTATTTTATCAAATGTAAAAAAAAAACAAGAAATAATACATCCAATGCATACATAATTTTTTTTCAGATCGGTTGCTCCATCTTTTATTTTCTTGCTTGTCTTCTGTGCTTGTCACATGGTTCAAGATACCTGCTTATTCATTAATCAATCAGTAACAGTTTTTTTCCCGAACGAGTTAGTTATTTCAGTTTCTTACAATCACCCATTAACTTTTGTGCACGAAGCATGTTTAGTACGCCCGTTGATTTATGGTACCAATATGAATTTTGTGAAGTTTTTTATCCTATAATGATTTTGTGTGAATGCGAATTTACTGTGACTTCATTGTAAATATGTAGTTATGGCTGTGAGAAACATATATGCATGTAATGAAATAAGAACTTATAACTTTTCCTGTCTATTGACACTTCATAAATAATTATTGGTAGTAAACATCAATTTCTTTTTCATCCTGATTTGTGGAAATAATTCATGGAACTGTGCATGCAACCGAGCTTAAAAGTCTTAATTTCCTTCATTGTAAAATGTAAGCTATTAATGTATGTTTTAACAACGTTTTTTATATTTCTGTAATGATTAATCACTTATAGACCAAAGAATTCGTTTCTAGGGCCAAATTTATATTATCTGATCAAAAATATCCGGGCATTTTTCGATTTTTCATATAGTGACGAGTTTCTTTATACAAACAAACCGCCTTGAATTTTGGTCATTTAAAGAATATGTATGAACTCGCATTATATTGTGAAAATTTAGTGATGAGGACATTTGGGGAACCAATCAAAAGCTGTTTACACGGAAAAGACTTGGCACCTTTCACAAACAGATAACTGCTTTCTACTTTCATGATTTTTTTGTTTGTTTACCGTGTGAAATATTTATATGCATTTTAGTAAAAATTACATGTAGATTCGGAAAAATATCAAGAACTTATTAAAGCTCCTAAATTTTTCCGCATATATTTTGCTCATAGCTTGTAGTGTTCATTTAAAATGTGCTGAATCTTTGTCGAGTTGACATCAATACATTATACTGTAATTAAAAGTAAATACTCTGATAATTCTACAATATATGAGAATTTGGCGTAAATAAATTTTAACTGTGTGGATGAAGATTATGACATGATTCTTCTTTCTTAATTTCAAACCCAGATTTGTTAGTATAGTTTGAATAAAAATTCTAGTTCGTTGCCTTTAAAATTCAAAGATATCGGCATTACAGCGAGCTTGTTTTAAGTTACTGTTTGGTTCTTTATAATGTACTTATTGCTGCGTAACAGAATTAAGCTTAATGATATAGCATAAATTTCTATTAACGTTACATAAACTTTCTTTGATAAGAAAACTTATTCATTAATATTATGAATGTTTTAAACAAAATTACAGAAATTTAAAAAATAGGCAGTATTTGTATTTTATCTTTTGATGCAATGAATTTCAACATAAAAGGTCTTTTATGCTTTCTGTAATAGAGATGTAGTACAATATTAATTTTCTTATTTTCTCCTAATTGCATAATATTTTTTTAGACTGTTCCTCAATCTCCTAAGGAACAGGGTGAAGAAACGGCTCTTGGTGAAATGAAAAATATATTGGTAAGTGGCGCTGGTTAAATTTTTTTTAATGCTTGGTTCTTATTTATTTAAAAATATATAGTAGACACTTTTACTTATCACTCATTCCCTTACACCCAAATATTTCAATTTTAAGTAAAATTATAAGAAGACTGATATAGCAAGAATGACAGTATATGATTCAAGAAAAATGTAGGATTAACTAACAGGTTTCAGCATTCTCTATGTAAGTTTCTTTGGGAAATGTTTATGCATATGATATTTGAAGTATTATGTGTTAAATACAAGATCCTTATTGATATATAATATTTCCAGTATTGTTGAAATTGTCAGTCACTTACTTAAAAAAATTAAAATCTCGAATAAAATTGAATTGCTCTTTTCTTTACCGTCGAATTCTTCAGTGATCTATCGAGTTATTGACAACCACTTAATTCTAGGGTGGGCACACTCTAAAAAAAATGCTGCCTTTAAATCTCTGTGAGTTAGTCATAGAATAGATGAAAAAAAAAGCTTTTATTTCAGTGAAATTAAGCCAAAGGATCGTATTGGCTTGATTTCCAGAATATTCGATCTTTCTTGGAAGGAAACCGTGAATTGTTTTACGAAAACGATCACAGTATTAGATCCGTACTTTGAAAGGTTTGTAGTTCCCATAAATTACCAATATTTCGCTTCAAAATACGTGTCTAAGTTTAGCAAGTATTCAAATATTTTAAAGGACATTCTTTGTTCCTTCTCTGAATTAAAAATAAGAGAGGAGAGATAACAGTAACAACAAGTATAGTTACCTGGATGGTTATTATTCCAACTTTACTAAATAAGTTTGAACTACAGGTGGTTAACCCTTATTGTTACTCCTGAAGCAAAGAAAAAGACATTGACTGTATTATCTTAAACTGTTTGAAGTATTCAATACACCGAACACATCTGTGGAATGGGAGCAATCATAATCGTAGATTAATATCGCCTGTCGAAATTTTTATCTAAGAAAAACTTTTTGATATTAGATGATTGCATGCATTTTGATCATTTTTTCACTTCAAAAGAGCATTTTTCTAGAAAAATTGGTACATTATTTTCAATCAAATATTTCTGATCATTTTCTACAATTTTTTTCTTCTATTTTTGTCCAATAAGTCTTGGAATTGATTGTCTTCGACTTTTTTTGGTCCTACAAGCTGTTCTTTGTTATTGACATCGAAATAGCCACTCTTGAATCGTTGAAACCAAATATATCGGAGCAGCATCACAACAAGTATTTAAAACTGTCTTATAAGCTTCGGCAGGTGATTTCTTCAAACCAAACAAACAAAAAAGAACAATGAATGTCAGAAATACGATTTGGAGCGTTCCATGATTGTTGTCTTTATACACTGAATAACTCAATAATACTAAACAGAAAACTTTTTAAATGATTAAAAATTTGGGATTTTATATAAGTTATCCCTGTTTTACTACAAATGCGTTACTGGAACTGATTGCGTTAGCTTATGAGAGTGACGCATCTATTTACAAGTATTATAAGTAAGCTTGAAATTCAGTGTATGTTATTTCGTGGAAGTGCCAACAACTTTATTTTTCATTGTGCTAAATATGTCAAATTTCATGCCATAAAAAGAATATTTGAAGGGATTTTTACTGCACTATTGTGTTAAAAAAATCTGCAGTTGAAGCTCACAGATTTCTTGTTGAGGCTTACGACTTACATTCTCTGTCTGGAACAACTTGTAAAGATTGATTTAGACGCTTTAAAAATAATTATTTTGATCTGGAAGACAAGGAACGGTCTGGCGCACTGAAGAAATTTGATGACGAACAATTAGAAGCATTACTTCATAAAGACTCATGTCAAACGCTAGCTGATATTGCAGAATCATTAGAAATTGGTCACCCAACAGTTAAACGTTTGAAAACATTAGGAATGACTCAAAAGCAAAGGCATTGGTTGCGATATGAGGTGAAACTGAGAGACGTCGAACAGTGTCTTTTCATTTGTGAACAACTGCTTCAATGGCAGAAAAGGAAAGGATTTTTGCATCGTATCGTAACTGACAATAAAAAAATCATGTGATAAACCAGGCCATGCATCAACACCTTCAGCAAAGCCGGATATCTATGATTCCAAGCTTCTGCTCTGCATTTGGGTTGGTCAGCTGGGTATAGTTCATTAAAAGCTGCTCAAACCAAATAAAACCATCACAGAAGATCGCCAGAGACTACAATTTGAGCTATTAAACCCAGCATTGAAGAAAAAACGGACACTACATGAGCAGAGACACTACAAGATCATTTTGCAGCATGACAACGTTTGTCCAGATGTTGCAAAACCGGTAAAAACCTACTTGGAAACCCTTAAGTTTGAAGTCCTACCCTACCCTCCGTATTCACCGGACATTGCCCTTCCGTCTACCACTTGTTTCAGTCGATGACTCATAGCCTGGCTGAGCAGCACTTCCGTTCTTATTGAAGGTGTCAAAAATTGGGTCAACACTTGGATAGCTTCAAAAGACGTGTCATTTTTCCGACATCGAATTCAAATGCTGCCAGAAAGATAGGGGAAAGTAGTGGCTAGTGATGGACGATAATTTCAATATCATATTTTTAATGACTTTTTAAAAAAATGAAGCATGGATTTTCACAGACACAAAACAGCGAGAATTTATTCAATAACCCAATAGTAGTAAATTGGTTCAACCCCAGACATTTGTCATTTATATAGATGCTTCATATATTTACCAATAGATGTCACGAATTAAAATACATGCAAGCACTAATAATTATCTTCTGTAAACTCTTTTTCGACCTGTAATGACTTTTATTCTTATTAGTTTTGATTCTTTGACAGGAGAGCAGAGCCCTCTTTTTTTTCCGTTTCAGATCCTGATTAGTATATATTTTGTTCTGTATTAAAAAAAACACTAATATCTGATTCAGACTAAGTTTCTTTTTTTAAATTTTGTTTGGTTTTTAAATTAAAAATAAATCTCTTAGAAACGCTACTATGAATATAGAAAATCCATGTTTTTCCCATCTTCGATTATATATAGCCATATTGTTGAAAGGGGATTAAAAAAATTCAATTTCTTTTATCTTGATTTTTTAGATTAATAATTAAATAATGTTCAGTTTTAAAATCTCTTGCATTGAATATCAAAAACTCTGAAACTTTAGAAGCACATGTTTATGTATAACTTCAAAAGAAATGCAAAAGCGGTTGGACACAAGTAGAAACGCTGGTACAATAATTAGTTTAAAATATTTTCATCAAAGCTTTTTAAGTTTGGGGTAAAAGTTACATCAATTAAAGTTTAGAAGCAGGATCATGTTTGAAATCGAAATGTGTTTAGATATATTCTGATAAACAAATTAATTGTGTTATTAATTAAAATGTAATCATATTTTGTATGGTTGAATATTGAACTGCGTTAAATATTCATGCGTAGTTAAATTAATAATCTTGTGATTAGTAATTAACTCTGGTTATTAAAAGGAAAGAATTGTCTTCTTTGGATATAATAGAATCGGGGTTCTTGAAATGCTGGATTACCTCTTTAGATAGATATCTAGAAATTATGGTGGTTAGATATCTATATCTTTGTATATTAAAGTTAAGAGTTAAAGACGTGCTTCATTATCTGTTCTTTTACAATTTTTTAAAAATTGAAGTAACTTATGTGAATTCTAAATTTATATCTTTCAACCTGAGAATAGATATTAAAATGTTTTTGTAGTATTTGAAATGAATTTTAATTTCAAGACCTTTTTTTGTCTCCATTTGCAAAATGAAATTAAATTGTGTTAATACTTTACTCCCCAATTTTCATTTGAGAAGATTTATAAAAATAATCATATTCTCTAGTTCGTATAAATCTTAATGCTAGAAAGTAATAGTATAAAAGTTAATGTGCTAGAAAGCTCCGAGCATTTCTTTTTTATTTTACAATTATGATCCCATAAAAATAGTAAATGAACAAATATTTTCATACATCTTGTGAATTTTTTAATTATTACGTTATATTTAAGTATGCTGTTAAAGTTAAATATATAATTTTCTTAAAGAGGAATCATCGAAATTTAATGTCTGATAACAATTTTACTTTTCAGGCCTCTTTGAAGAAAAAGAATAGTTCTAGTGAGCATACGAAATTTGCTGAATTGCCAAGTTCTATTAATTTTTCAAACCAAGAAACTGATGGAAATGTCAATATTGGCTCTGATATTGATGATGAGTTAAAATCTCTTTTGAGAAAACAAAGCATAAAAATTGCAACTAATAAAGGTAATTTTTTATACAAATTCATAAGTTAGCTTGCTTTATCCATTTTGTGAATTCTCACATTACAAATGTAATATTTTTGTCTCAGATTTTTAAAAAATTGAAACTAGCTCCCGGAAGCAGAAAATATTTTTGAAAAATAATGCTTTATTTCATTTTAATGTGCAATGCCTGAATTTCAGGCAACTTTATGCTATTAAATGCTAATTGCAGATATAAGTGCAACCGCCTAATTTTTGATAATTGCGACCTCCGAATAAAAGCAGTATTCAGTGTGATAAAACGTTTACAAAGAAATAGTGTAAATATGTTTTTCATTTAATTTATTATTGCCACATTGAGTAATGCTTAGCAATTTTAGCATTTTCCCTTGCTGTTTCTAATGTTATGCATTTTTAACATATGGATTTATAATTAGTTATTCAGTGACAGATTAAATTATTTTATTGTACGAATTAAGTAGAGAATATGAGATGATTTTTCATATCAATATTTTGATTTTTCAATTATTTTGACAATAAAATAATGACTTTTCAGTATCTGATGATGAGTTAAATATTGATTTCCATATTGCAGCAATCATTGATGGTGAGGAAGATAGAAAAAATTCTGAAATTCCATTACAAGAAGCAGCCACATCAGGTGAAAATCAACTTGCTAGCAATGCTTCTTGTGGTAATAGTCATCTATTCCTTGAGAGTGAAAAAAATTTAGAAATCTGTGAAGAGGAATTGGGTACAACTAGTGAAAATTCGTTTGTTGATCCTGTTCTTTCTGATAAAAGCATAATAAGCCATGAAAATGAAAAAAGTTTAGAAATTCCCTTACAAGAAACCGACACATCGGGTGAAAATCAGTTTACTGATAATTTCCATTCTAATAATAGTAGAATGAGCGCTGAAAATGAAACATGTCTTGAGATTCCAATGATAAAAGAAGCTTCTGAAAATCAGGTTCCTGTTAGCGTTGCTTTAGAAAACATTGTAATGAGCATTGAGAATGAAACAAGTCTAGAATTTCCATTACAGGAGTCAGCTCCTGAAAATCAGTCTGCTAATAGTGTATTTTCTAATGAAAGCAGAAAGAGTGCTGAAACAGAGAAAAGTTTGGAAATCTTACTGCAGGAATCAACCAATGAAAATCAGCTTCCTAACCATGTTTTTTCTGATAATGACAAAAGAATCATCGAAAATGAAAAAAGTCAAGAGATTCTATTACGGGAATCGACTACTGAAAGTCAGCCTGCCGACAATGTGTTTTCTAATAATAGCAGAAAGAGTGCCGAAAACGAGAAAAGTTGGGAAATCTCTCAGCAAGAATTGATTACATCTCGTGAAAAGTCAATTGCTGACAGTTTACTTTCTAATACTAGTCGACTGAGCTCTGGAAATGAAACTATTATAATATAAATTGTATAAAAGAAATAAAAAATTCTTATATAAATAAATAACACTGTTTTTGCTTTTAAATAGGGTATTTTGGGGTAATTTTAGTGTCATTGTTTAGTGCTTTAAATTGGTACATTTTAAGTATTTAGTTGAAAAATGTATCGTGCACAAATGTGATGTTTCTGCTACCTGTGTTTGCATTTTTATACCTTTTTATACGAGTTTTTCTCATTTTGCATTGACCAGGGATATTGTCTGTATTTTACCGTTGCTTTGCATTTCTAAAGTTCTTATGTTTTTCGCTTTAAATGATATCTTATGTATAAAATGTTGTGTTAAATAATAGCTTATTTATGAAACAATTGGTTATTTCTTTGATAAAAAATGTTTGTATATAAATAATTATACCTTTTTATTTAATATATTTAATATTGTCTTTGAATGGAGAAAATTTTATTATAAATGTTTTATAAATAAAATTATGTACTGTACAAAAATAACTGATTATATTATATGTAGATATTTTATTCCAAATATTTTTTATCTGTGATAATACAGTTAGGGACATTAATTAGAAACTATTAACTATTTTGTAGAAATTCGATAAAAATATTAAATGTATTTAAAACTTATGCATAGTAATTTTTCCTAGTCATTTAATTTTTTAAAAAATTATTACCTGATATAACTAGTCATTTGTTAAAAACTTGAAAGTTCATTACATGTATTCATTAGAAAAGGCATTAGTTTTAAAATTAAATATTTCAGTATTTTGATACATTTTATGATCTAGCAAATAGATCTTAAGTATATGCATTTTGTTTTTAATTTTTATATAACGGACTTTTATCTTCAATCATTTATAAATATTTTGTTTAAATGCTAAGACTTTTAGTAGCTTTGTCTTCAAACGAAAATTGAGAAAAAATACGTTATTTTAATTCCAAAATCGTTTTCAGTCGATAATCTTCTTTTAAAAGCAGAAATTGTTTGTCTTTGTTTTGTTTAAAATGAAATGAAAGAATGTATAAAGAGTGACTTTAATTTTGTTTTGCGTTTACAATTAATGAACTTCATTTCTTTACATACCTAAGTGCAATTTGTTAAATTAATTAAAAAGCGCAAGTGCAACTCTCGCTAATGCAGATTGTTGTTTTGAAATTTTTACTTTAGATAGTCTTATTTCATTCTTTGTAATTTTGTTACTACTGTTTAAAATAAAAGCATGTCGTTGAAGATAGGTTTACAATTGTCAGATTTAAAGACTATTTAGTACTGAGTGAGTGTTGTCATTAAGTGAGTAATTTATTAAATAACAATAAATTATTCACTTAATTTTTTTTTTCATTTTGTGAAATATATTGTAATCATGTTCCTTGCAGTTTTGTTTTAAAGATTATTAATCAAGTTCCTTGCAATTAGTCATTTTTATATCAATATGTTTTTGATTTATTTATCGGTGTAATTTGATTTAAATACAAATATTTGTACAGGAATATTTCACTGCCTAAACTATTTGAGGGATTTCTTTATTTATACATGTTTCAAGGCTTTAATGCAGTTTTGAATGTTTGTAATATTGTGTTTTTTTTTTACTCCTTGGAGAATAAATATAAAAATCTGGAGCAGTTTTTTCTCTTTAAAAAATAGAAAAAATGCCGTTTCGAAATTTTTGGTTTTTTGTTTCTTCGTAATTTTAAAATTTTATTTGAATATTTTATTTTTAGTAGATTTACTTATTTTAAAAAATTCATTTTTTATTACTGAAAATTGTATATAGTTGTTGGACATTAGTGTAGTTTAAATTTTTTTGTTAGATATGATATAACTTATGGAAGTTCTGATTTTTCTACTAGTTATTTATGTTAATGAAATAGTTAACTTATGCAAGTGCCTATTAAATTTTCTTTTCATGTTGAAATTCTCTTCAAAAATTTCTCTTTCTTGTTGAAATTTATATAGTATTTAAACAAATAACTATTTATATTTGATGAAATATGATATAGCTAGGTATTCCACTACTCAGGCTACTTATTTATTTTAAACAATAAAGCAGCAAAATAACTTATATATTGTAGAATCACTAAGAAGTGTCTTGAAGTTTTTCAACTTTTCAAGTATGTGCTCAATCTCTATTCCACAAACCTTTCTCTCTAGTTCGACCTCCCCAGTATTTGTTAAATGAAGGGTGTTCATTCAATACTTTTTATGTCTTAGATTCCATTGCTCTTTTACTGTGCAAGTGATGCAATGGTATAAAGTATGCATATTTATTCATTTATAGCTCTGCATTAAATTTCCCCATTTACGCTTCTCCTCATTTTTGTATCTGAAAATATATATGTTTATGTGTGTGTATAAATACTTATTAAAATTGTTATAAAACTGATCAATATATTAAATTGCAAAATCTTTTGTGATGCTGCTCTTTTAAAAGTAATTGTCTTTCTATGAAAATGAAACATATGTGCAGTTTTTTATTTTTTTTTACATACATTAGAACTTTATTTCAGTCATATAAGCAGATGATTAATGTATTTCTTGTTAGAATCATTTAAATGATTTCGGCTGTATTACCATTACAAGTATTACCATTTTTTATAAACAAACAACGAATATATTTATGAAAGCTAAGCTTATATTATGATGGTACACTTATATATCATAAAGCTATACTTATTCTATATATATTTATAGCCTTTCTTACATAAAAAGTATAACTTTTCCTAAATTCTTGTTCACGTAAAATGATTTAATTTTCAATCTTTTGAAGCTATATTTGATTTTTACATTGTCGACTGAAACGAATGTCCGAATTCACTTGCTTTGTTTGTGTCCTCATATAGATATTCCTAAAACGTCTAAAGGGAAACGAAATTCTAAAGTGTATATAATATTAAAAAGTTATAAAACGTTTTATGTAAAATGCGTTTGTGTATTCAAATTTGCCGATTAACTTTTAGTTGTGAACGGACATTAAAATAATTGGAAACTTAAATAATTTAAGGATTGAAAAAAATGTAGCTAATTTTTTAAATTCGTTATAAATGTTTCTATATTTTTTATATCTGAAATATGCATGCCGATTATTTTCGGTTGTTGTTACAAGGTTATATATATTGTTGAAAATATTATATATATATATATATATATAATATGTTATTTTAAAAATCTAACATGGAATACGTTAAATTAAAAATTAGATTATTAGGTTAAAATTTGAACAAGAGAATTGCTATTTAAAGTATTTCTTTATTGTTTTCTTCTTAGTAAAACAAGTGTCATCTTCTAGATCATGATTTGCCATGCCGTGTACTAATGGTGATAAACTTAAGAAGCAGATTATCAGCACCGTTGCTTGCATGTGAAATAAAGTGCTCTAATATTTGAGGCTTTCAAGATTAGGCTACAATTTTTATGCCTAAAAAACTGATCTGGTATTTCTTTACAACTTGCAATTTTCATGTGATGAGGTATATCAAAATTAGCTTAGTATTACGACAATTAGATATTGAGAGGCGTAGAGGAAACCAAAAGCCTGAAGCAAGAGTTACTGAAAAAGGCAGTGTTTATATGTTTGAATTTAAGTTGAAATGTATTTTTTAAGTATGGAAAAATTTAATATTTTACGCAAACACATACAAAAACGAGAAAACATGAAAATAATATCCATCAGAAGAGAAATATGGCGATATGAAAAAGTAGTAGTTTTTCTACATAACAGCAAGTGAATTAATGTTAAAACATAAGCCATTCTAGTTATACCTATCAGTCTATCTATGTATAACTACTTGAGAAATGTTTTGGAATGTTTTAATGAATGAATTGGTGTAGCAATTTAAATTTATAGAATATAGGTAGAATGATACCTTAAATCTGCTTAACTCAATAAAGCTTAAATAATATGATCGATGCATTTAAAAAATATTTTGCATTTAATTTAAAAAAATTGCTTGTGAACATTTTACTTTGCCTAATGTCGTCGATGCTTAAATATTATAATTAAATATATATTAAAAAAACTATGTAATTGTATGAAATAAATGTGTGTGTGTTTTTTTTTTGTCTGTTTAAAGGAGTATCTTGTTGCTGTTTTCTGTATATTAAAAGCATAAGATTTTTGAATTTAATAATATATAATTGTTGATCTTCAAACTTATTTATATAGAACTGTGATTATATGATGATGTATTGTTGAATATTGAATTATAGCTACTATCCGCTGGAAACAAAAATATAAATATTTTTATAATACATTTCATGTTTAATCTAGAAAAATATATTAATAATCTATCCTTAAAAATATTTTATCTAAAAATATAGTTATATGGTTTCATTAAATGTATATTTCCTTGATGGTTAGAAATAAAATTATTTAAGTTTCGGAATTAAAATGTTTTCTTTGCTTAGAAACATTTTATTGCTGAAAATAATTTGGATTTCTCAGGTGAGAGTTTTGAATTCTCGAACATTTTTACCGGTAATTTTTAACCCATGTTTATCAAAATATGAGTTTTATTATAATTGTTACAAAATCATATTTCTATTTTAATGTATTTTTTATGGTCTTTATGTTAACGTTGCTATTATTAATATATATTGGGTTTGCACTATGTAGCTGCTTTTTGTTGCTTCTTAATTTGCGATTTTCAATTTTAATAGTAGGAAGAAATTTTATTTGCATATATATTCTGTATTATTCTAGAAAACGATCTATGAATTATTGGATATTACTTACGAAAATGTGGCAAGAAGGTATAATAAATTTTGCTTGTTAAAAGGCGATTGTTTTATTTATTTATTAATTTTATTTCTTTAGATTGTGCCAGTGCATTGAGAAGCAAATTAAATGGATCCAAAAATTGAGATGGATAAAAAATGTTTTAATCACTTTTATTAAATTCTTGCGAGAAAATATTGATTTATATATTTTTTGTTATAATTTTTCTAATACAAATTTCATCTTAATAGTGAAAAATCTTTTAGGCTAAAATTACAATGCATTATTTTTATTGAAATGCTTACACACTATTACCAGTGTCACTTTTTTTTTAATTACAGCCAGTTAATCAGTTATAATAGAAGTGACTCCTTTGGGGGATATTCTTTTTTCATATCATTAAAAATAAAATCTGTGCTAAATTAATAAATAATTGAATAACGATTAATAATAATGTTTTATAGTATATTAATTTTTAAAAAATATTTCTATGATTTTATGTATAATATGCCATTAAATTTTATATCCATTTATTTTGCATACTTTATAGATTTCGGAGAATAGAAAATTTTCTCAGTGAAGATACCTTCCGAATTTTATGATTCTTTTCGACAATGCTTTAAAAGTCAACCAAAAGGCAGATACCAAAAAAAAAAAAAAAAAAAAAAATTCAAGTGTATTATACAATTATATTAATCAGAAGTTATTTTAAGGTGGGAGATAGAAAATAAGATTGTAGACTTAAGTCATCGTTTGTTACCCAAGGTTTATTGTCTTCTCATCTCAAAAAGAAACAGTGTCGAAAATGCATTTTTGTGAAATTAAAACACATTTGTAATGGGGCAACGGAAGTAAGTATCAATCCGGACATGGTAGGAATATTTCCTCTGTCCAGTTATCATATTGATTTGGCATGAAAGAATTGTGCATGGATCATTTTTTATTTTTTCATCTTTCGTAGTATTTGACTTCATTTTTTAAATCGTGGAATTTTTAGAGTATGTGTATTTTCAATCTGCCGCGCCACAACGCGTGAAATCTATACTTTATACTTATAATAAAGCTCAATGTGTGTGTTGGCGCTCTACAGGCCAGACCGTTGGACCTACAGCTACCAAATTTAGTACATGTATACCTTGGAGGTCGGGAATGTGCATCTCTGGGCCCATTTTTCGAATTTTTAATTAGAATTTGAATTAATTAAAATTTAAGCGAAATTTCGACATTTTTCCGCTATAACTTCCGAAAATATTATCACACAAACATGATTTTTACATCAATTTAAAGATTTAAAAAATTAGCTTTCTAATGGTATCAGTGTTTTAATGTATAACTTTAGCTTCCATTTTTAAAGAAATATTTTAACTATGTTTTTTTTTTAGCATGTGACTTGATAAAATAAAAGAAAACAATGACGGAAGTTCAAATTAAAAAGAAAAAGCTATCATCTCAAATTTAATCTAAGGAAATGCAACTTTTAGCACGTGACTGGATAAAAGAAATATAAAATGTGATATTTTCTAAAAAAAATAAATGCAAAGCAAGGGTTTCTATAATAGTTTACAATATCTAAATAATTAATTCAACAAATCTTCTTTATTTACGGTAAAGAATTTAGACAGGATTGAAATCCGACTTAAAGGCATATTTCTATAATCGTTTGTAATATCTGTATCATTAATTCAATATTTTTTTCCATTATAAAATGTGATAGTTTGCAACTTCACAGGAAGAAACATTTTTAATATTTTGGAAGCATAACCGATAAATTATTAGATCATTAAACTCAAAAAGTTTTTCCGATTAAAGTTACGGACTTTTTAACTACTAATAACTGAATTTTTTTAACTTTAACTATTTCTTAAATTTTTTACTGATTTTAAAGAAAAAATAACATATATTTTTTATCTATACTTATAATAAAGCTCAATGTGTGTGTGTTGGCGCTCTACTGGCCAGACCGTGAGATCTACAGCTACCAAATTTGGTACATGTATACTTTGGGGGTCGGGAATGTGCACCTCGGAGCCCTTTTATCGAATTTTTAAATTAGAATATGAATTAATTAAAAATTTAGCGAAATTTCAACATTTTCCCGCTATAACTTCCTAACATATTATCGCACAAACATGATTTTTACATCAAGTTAAAGATTAAGAAAACTAGCTTTCTAATGGTATCAGTGCTTTAACATATAACTTAAACTTCTATTTTAAACGAATTGTTAAATAAATGTTTTAACCAAATTTTCAACAATATATTTCGAAAAAACAATAAAATTTAATCTGCAAGAACAGGTCAAAGGGAAAAAATTTGGTTTTATCACCGTGTTGCCATCATTTTGATGGAAGTTCAAATTTAAAAAAAATCAACTATTACTACAAATTAAATCTAAAGAAATGTAACTTTTAGCACGTGACTGGATAAAATTAAATAATTATAAAATGCGATATTTTCTTTAAAAAATGCAAGGCAAAGGATTCTATGATCGTTTGCAATATTTAAATCATTAATTCAATAAATTATCTTTATTTATACAGGATATGCATTCAAATTCCGGTCCAATGGCCAATTTGTAAAATATTATTAATAGGCATATATATTGTTTAATACTATTAATTTGATCTAAATGAAGTAAATAATTACATTTTATGTAGCTTGAGTCAAATAATGCATTTATGAATAATGAGTTTTATATATCTTTATACTTAGCTCTGTGGGCCATATTTTACAAAATATTTTTATTAATATTTTAAATAAAAGTTGCTACATCAATCAGTCTTCTAAATCAATAATTATAAATTGACTGATTTATAAAATTAAAGAATATTATTAGGAAAACGTGTTCTCTTAGAACTTTTAGTCCATCATCTTAAAGAAAATATCAATTTCAGGCCAATCAATGCCCGGAATTACTTCAAGGCTAATGAATATGGGATTTAATTGAAAATTTTAGAACGCATTACTCATGGCGAACCAGCTGGTCGCCAAAGGTGGCTAGTCGGAATTCAAAGTAGTTTCTGATTATATGCCATCTTTTACTATGCTAAAATCTTTGTATTCAGTTTTAAGTGAACTGTTAGATAAATAGTTAAGTGTTATCTAGATAAATGTTTCGTCTATTCTATACTTATAATAAAACTCAATGTGTGTGTGAGTGTGTTGGCGCTTTACAGGCCAGACCGTTGAATCTACAGCTACCAAATTTTGTACATGTATACCTTGGAGGTCGGGAATGTGCACCTCTTGGCCCTTTTTTCGAATTTTTCATTAGAATTTGAGTTAATTAAAAACTAAGCAAAATTTCCACGTTTTTCTGCTATAACTTCGGGAAATATTATTGCACAAAGCTGATTTTTACATCAAGTTAAAGATTAAAAAATTAGCTTAATTAAAAATTAGCTTAATTAAAAATTAGCTAAAGATTAAAATTAGCTGATTTAAAAATTAGCTAACGGTATCAGTGTTTTAACATATAACTTAAATTTCTATTTTTAACGAATTTTTAAAGAAAATTTTTAACCATATTTTTCCAACAATATATTTCAGACAAAACAATAAAATTTTAAAACAAACGAAAAACACGTGATTTGATGAAATTAAATATTAAATGTTATGTTTTCTAACAAATAAATACAAATCAAAGGTTTCTATGATCGTTTGCAACATCTATATCATTAATTTAGTAAATCAGCACTTTGTTTATGGTAAACATGTTTGAATTTATACAGGATACACATTAAAATTCGTGCCAAATGGCTAATTTGTAAATCATTTGTAATTGGCTTGCATATTGTTATCTACTGTAAACTTGGTCTAAATAATTACAATAATAATAATAATTACATTTTATGTAACTTGAAACAAAAAATTCATTGATGAATAACTGTTAGATTTTTTCATACTTTGCTCTGTGAGTCATATTTAACAAAATGCTTTCAAGAATATTTTAAGCTAAGTTAGGAATGTTTTAAGAGTGTTACATCAATCAGTCTTCTAAACAATCATTAAAATCGACTGATTTATAAAAAAAGGGAATATTATTATTAAAAAGTGCTCTTTTAAATCTTTTCATCTACAATTTAAAAAAATATATACCATTTCAGGCCAGTCAACGTCTAAAATTACTCCAAGACTGATAATCAAATGAATATGCGTTTGCGTATATGAATGAATGTGTGTGTGTGTGTGCATATGTTTGTTAATGCTCTACAAACCAGACCATGTGATCTAGAGATACATCACTTAGTATATACATATTTAGTTTGGAGGATGAAAAAACATACCTAGACGGAATTTTTTTAAACTTAAATTTAAACTACGCTAACAGTCTGAATTTTACTGCGATAATTTCCAAAGATATTACGGTATAAAATTATTTGTTTTTTTTTTAAATCCTTTTAAAAATGACTATTTTCCCCATTGATATCAGTGTTTAAAGCTATAAATTCAGGTTTTATTTTTAATAAATTTTTTTTAAAAAAACATGGAATTATATTTTTTAACAATTAATTTCTTACAAAATGAAAGTAGAATTTAATCTGCAAGAGCACGTTAAGAATGTACCAGTAGTTACCGTTATTTTGACAAAAACTGAAACTGAATAATTAAATTAACTCTTATTGCAAATTAAACCGAGAAAAGTGTGATGTTCAGCTCGTGTTTAAAAAGAAATATAATATTATGGAACAAATATAAAATGTGATATTTTCCACATAATTTCATGAAAACTTATTGCGAGCCAGAGAGTTATATAGTGCAATGAGCAAATAATCGTAATAAATTCCGTAACTATTATTAGTTACGTCACTTTCGAAGTTTAAACATATCTGGCAGA
>JAPMOQ010023642.1:22832759-22859855 GCA_026543055.1 Argiope trifasciata
GAAGATCCGTCGTGTGAGGGGGTCTCTTGCACGTTAAATCTGTCAGGCCAAAGTCCTCCCGCTGGTGTGGTGTGGTGTGGAGAGGGGGGTGCCACTTCAGTTGTCGTCCTCGTCATCTGACTGTGGTTCAAAATTACGAGGTACGTCCCAAAATAGCCCTCGTGTTGCTTTAAACGGGACGTTAATATAACTGAACTGAACTGAACTCTGCATAAGGATAACATGTGCTATGGATAATATCAGTTCGTTTCATGTCACATTTGCTATGTGACATGAAACGAACTGATTCCTTTCTCAAATAATTATAGCCTTTTCAAATGGGAAAGTTCTGTAGTTAATTAAAGATTTAAAACCAGGTCGTCACACGCCGGATGCACGATTCTTTAACTCGGAAGCATTTATTTCCGAATAGATAAGGATCTAAATGCGAAGTTAGCTTCCTCTTCCTTACCATGGAATATTATCTTCATTACAATCTCATATCCTTTTTATTTTGTTTGGGATTTACAGTTACATTTTTATTCTTGGCATTCAACGAAGGAATGTTCGTTGTCTTTTTTCTCGATTATATTCGCTGAGTGATTTTAAATTATTCTCTTTATATTATTACTAGCCGCCTTTGGCGACCAGCTGGTTCGCCATGAGTAATGCGTTCTAAAATTTTCAATTAAATCACATATTCATTAGCCTAGAAGTAATTCCGGGAATTGATTGGCCTGAAAGCAATATTTTCTTTAAGATGATGGACGAAAAGTTCTAAAAGAACACCTTTTCCTAATAATATTCTTTAATTTTATAAATCAATCAGTTTTAACTATCGGTTATGCTTCCAAAATATTAAAAATGTTTTTTTCGATGATGTTGCCAAAATATGAAATATGTTTTTTTTTTCAAAGAAAGCGAGAAAGGGAAAAAAGTATTGAATTAATGATACAGATATTGCAAACGATTACATAAATATGCCATTAAGTCCGGATTTCAATGCATATCCTGTCTAAATTCAATCAGGTTTACTGTAAATAAAGATAATTTATGGAATTAATGATATAGATATTGCAAACGATCATAGAATCATTTGCATTTATTTTTTAAAGAAAATATCACATTTTATATTTCTTTTATTTTATCCTGTCACGTGCTGACAGTTGCATTTCTTTTGATTTATTTTGCGATAATTTTTTTATTTGAACTTCCGGCATTCTTTTATTATATCCAGTCACGTGATAAAAACATGGTTAAAATATTTCTTTAAAGATTCATTAAAAATAGAAGCTTAAGTTAAAACACTTATCATTAAAAAGCTTTTTTTTAATCTTTAATTTGATGTAAAAATCATATTTGTGCGATAATATTTTTGGAAGTTATAACGGAAAAACGTCGAAATTTCGCTTAAATTTTAATTAATTCAAATTCTAATTAAAAATTCGAAAAAAGGGCTCCGAGGTGCACATTCCGAACCTCCAAGGTATGCATGTACCAAATTTGGTAGCTGTAGGTCCAACGGTCTGGCCTGTAGAGCGCCAACACACACACACACACACACACACATTGAGCTTTATTATAAGTATAGATTAATCAATATACAATTCCAAATTTAATATTTTTTTCTCATTTAGCATTGACTTATTACTATTTTTTTATAGTTATTACCTTCTCCGTTTTTTCTCAATTCATAACAATGGACAAATCATTATCTCTTTAAATGTATAAGTGAGTTATTGTGAAGTTGATTTCGTTAATTTGTATCACAGACATTAACTTGATCTGAAATTCCAGGACCTAACTTTTACGCTCCTCTTGCATAGTGATGTTTGTTTCATGGAAGATTTCATGTGCATGAAGCCCAAAATCACGACGATGGAAGATTTGGGTTTCAAACCTACAATCCAGATATTAAAATTGCACTATCAAATAAAGTTTTTCTGATATTCCTCCGCTTTTAAGTAAAAATGTGGCTCAATTTCCTACTTAAAGGAAAACGAAAAAGAGCTCGATTTACTATAATAAAAAAAATACACATTTTAAGAAATAATATAAATAAAGACATATAAAATTAACTTTTCCTCTCTTTAAATCTTTAAGAATACATGCAGAAGGATTCGGGATTATACTAAAAACACATGCTTCCAAATGATTTGGGACTTCTGTATTATGACTTCTTTGTGTTATACGAGATGAAAATTAAAAAGCTGATTTGAAATGAGAAAGTATTAAGTTTTTCATATGTGGCTCAATTTATTTTGTATGGTATTGTGAATAAATTCTGACTTTTAATAAAATTGGGGGAAACACTGGAATTATTAATTCTTAAAAAATGAATATTTATTGAATGCATTAAGAGAAAAAAAAATATTGATTCTTATTATTTTGAATAACATGTGTTTTTCAGCTATAGTATTGGAATATAGTTTATTCCTTCATTTTTAGGCTTTGGACCTTCTGACTTTCCCACAATAATGAAATTCCTAATCTAAATTTACCTACTTGAAAATCTAAATGAGTAGCAAGAGCCTTTAATTTATTTACACCAGATGCCCAAATGGGTTAACCCTATTCAGCATGAATCGTCATGTAATTATAATTGCTTAGATTCAGAGTTCTTTTTTAAATGTTTCACTCACTGTCATTTTTCTGAAGCTCTATTCAAGGTTTCATTTACGTTCAGATATTTTCAATGATTCTGAATTTACATATCAGAAGGCAAAAAAAAAAAAAGGTAGATAAAGGATTAACCAAAGATACATGAATACAGATGTATCGAATTCCATATATTTTATTTATCTATTTTTGGAAAATTTCAACGTGATTGAAATCTTGGGCTTAGATATTGTCTCCTCTCACCCCCAACGAATTACAATTTCGGCGAATTCATAAAATCTCATCAACGATTCGTGCTGCCATCTATTATTCAGTTACACAATTTACTCATTAAAAAATAGAACGACAGAATAAAATAGCACAATGAAACTTGATTGATTCGTCTGTTTTTAAATATACAATTCGAACTTTTCTAGTTCTTTGAATTTTCTATTAAAATATCAAAAGTAGAAATATTAAAACTACATTTTCTTATTCCTTTTGTTTTTCCCTTGTAAGCAAACTTTATCATTTTAACACTCAGTACAATGCAAAGAATTTCATTGTTTGAATACTGTTATGTAATAAAAAAAACCACCATTTTTTGGAATTTCAAATCGTAACTCAGTTCATGTAGTTTGCTGTGAAAAACTGTACGAACTACGATTAGCAAGTCTGTTTTGAAGTAGTGCGAACACTTTTCTTTTTGAACCTATTTGAACCAATTTGAGGTATCTATGTACCCTAAATTGCAACTGAACTTCAGTTCAGTCCTCCTAGTGAGCCTAAATTTTGACCGCTTTCCAAGTATAAGAATGCTATTAATGCATTATATTGCGAAAAAGGTGATGCCATTTAAAGCAAAATATATTACTTCTTTGTATTCTAAAAGATTCAAGTAAAATAATTTTTAATTAGTATATTGTTATGCTTTAATAAGCTCAATAGTAGCAGAAACAGTATTTATTTTTTGTTATTGAAATAGTAGTATTGTGCAGAATTTTTATGAATGTCAACACATCTCAAGATAATTAATTATATAATGATCAATCTTCAAGAAAATCATCAAAATTTAATTAATTTATGAACATATAAAAAAGTACGATCTCATTTATACAAAAGGAATAGGGATAACGTAAATTGTTTGCAGAGAAATCAGAATTTATTGTAGTATACCTTGCATCAAAAACAACAAAATAATCTTGAAGTTTATAATTAGTCGCTTCTTTTGTTCCTCCAATCAGATAAATAACTGTTTTGACGAGGAGTCACTCTCTCCATAGCACTAAGCAAAATTTATTCGGGGCATATCAGTTGTTGCACGTATTTGTAACTCAATTATTTCTTTGAAAAATAATAAGCTGATTTTGCAAAAATTAAAGTAATTTATTAATTAAATATTTACTTATGCAGAAAATTTAAAATATTATTTAATGCTTGGTTGTTATTTATCGTGAGTTCTACTCGGTGTTTCGATCTCTTTTGACAAAAATGTGTACTCTTTCCATCGTGACTTATGTAACATCGCCTAGTAACATAGTTGATATCTAACAAATCCCAATATCTACCATACATCAAAAGTAATGTTATCTAATGATTGGATTTTTGTAGGCAGAGAAGTTGCACTCAAAATGCAAGAAAATCTCTGTAAATCATGCAGTTTCTCAACAAGAAAAAATCGATGCAAACTGGATCCATGCCAGGCATGAAGGCGTATCGAGTAAAATGGTTTACATGTTTACCATAAAAATAACTTTTCTACGACCCCCTATGCAATATGTATGAGATAAACTTCGCTGAATATTTTGTTTAGTACGTACTCATAAGCGTAATGCCAAATACTTAAGATGTCTTTTGGACTAATTCTATTCTTAAAACTCCTGTGGCTTAGCATTTCATCAGTTACTTGCCGAAACTGCAAGATATAAAATTAATAATACGTTTTGTTCGAAGTGATGTTGCACAGTTTAACCTTAACTTGCACCTTAACTTTTCAACAACGCCGTTACGATGACTTTGAATTGCGTGCATATTTTATTTTTAAAACATATATCATTCAGTTTTTTCATCCATAATCCCTATACAATACTTTGATTTGCAGCAAAAATCAGTAATTGTAATCTCAGTTAATGACTATCTATATTGTTTGAATAAAAGATTGAATTATGTGTTTTATGCCTAAAATATGTGTGGTACTCGATACCACCGCAGTTGTTCCAACGGAATGTTAAGGGTGAAACCAGACTTTTGTGCCAGCTTTAGTACGTATACCGTATTAACTTTATACCGTATTTAATGATTCTACAATGATTTCAGTATTTTTGAGTGAAGGCACATTCATTAATCCTGCTTGCAGTTCTGTGCCTTACTCGCTAACTATTACTAAAAATGATTGTCAATTCGCTTGTTTTTAAAGCCAAAGTTGTAAATAAATATTTATTAATGATTAATATCTAAAACTCATCTTTGTATTTCTTGCAGTTTTCCAAAACTATTTTCTTGGGAAAACCCTGCGTAGTAAAAATAAAATACTAAATTTTAGAATTCACGATAATCAATATGGAGCCAGTTCCAGTTTTGGCCAATTGCGTCTTGTGAGCTAACAGTTTGCAGACCATAAAACTCCGCATTTTTCATACACATCTTTAATATGTAATTGGGAGGTATTTCCTAATTATAAATCTGCCTTTATATTAAAAAAAAAGGACAAAATATCTTTTCATTAGATGAACGCAGTTACAGATTTTAAAAAAAGATAATTATATACCATATGCCTAAATAACACTTATTTGGTTTGACAATGCTAAAAACCTCTTTGTGATATTGCTGGCAGACCGCGCTAAGTGTTACTAATCTTTACATTTGTTTTTATTGCTTTAGGCTTAATTATAAACGATTTAAGTTAAAACGTCAAGTTGTAACAAAGTTTATCTGAAGGCGCGATATGTCATTAAGGAATGTGAATATCACAAAGCATCAATTATTTAAACCCCTGACTTTGATTCTTCATCCTTCTGAATTTATTCCAAAAAACACCTCACCTCATCAATCATTTTTAAGATGGAGGTGTGTGCACCTAGGCAGCTTCCAGGAAACAAATCACGATTGTCGTCGGAGCTACTAATTTAGCTATCTGTCTACGTCATAAATTCTATTTTCAACCGAAAAAACGAGATTTTTTTTTATTGTCGTATCTAAATGCTTTATTTTAACACTTTATCAAGAGCACCATTGAATAATCTGGTACAAGAAACTCTTGTCAAAATGTTCGCTATTCAAGACAGCCACGATTTTTTTTTTTTTTTTAGAGAAAGAAAGTTCTCGGTTTGAGTTTCAATCAAATGAATGAAATGATTCAGAGCACGAAGTAAAAATGGTTTATTTCAGCATGATTAAGAATAAATTATTGAGCAGTCAGAATCAACAGTACAAATCAATTTAGCGATTGTAATAATACATATTTTGATTTTTTTAATTACAGCCAGCTATTTCATTACATAGAACTAAGTCATATAAATAAGGCTAATATTTTAATTGGAGGATGAAGTTTCCAAAACTGTTTTTATTTTACTTCTACGATGCTCGAAAGAGGAATTAGAGATTTTAAAAATTTTAAACTAATTTAAATGAAATTGAAAACAATACGATAATGAAGAAATCTACTTTTATTTTACCTAATATGAAGTCTGAAGAATTATCTACCATAGACAGGATAATATTTTCGAAATCTTCCTATCTTTATGCTATTCGAGGAATATTACAAAAATTTAGCTCGCGTGCAGTTGCTGCCATTTTTTAATTTTGCATTGCTGGTCTAATTCTTGACTTGAGGAATATATGCATATAACTTGAGCATATATAATAATCAAGAAAGGTTATCTCCAGAAGAAATAATATGTATTTCCTACACAGATAACTGAAGTAATAATCAATTTAGTAGATAGCAATTGGCACATAATGTATATTAAATTCTTAAAATCAAGAAAAAACTGAAGGGGAAAAATATCCTACTGGAAAATATTTAAACGTAAAATGAGAATCAATGACTGAAAATATCAATTATACAATTTCTATACCCTGACACCTTCTTCTGGCACCTTTTGATTTTTCAAGCATGCATGAGAACTGAAATTATCTTCAAAATATTTGCTTGGAATCTGACATCTTTGTTATACAGAATATTATTTAGAGAAGAAATAAAAATAATTTTCAAATGACGCACCATTGTCAAGTTATACAGTTTTTAAAATTACAATGAACCTTCTTCTATTTAGATTTAGCACTAAAAGGCATTATTTAGAAGGAATTTTTTACAGATGCTGCAAAACATTTTTTCGTTTAGTTCTCAACCAATACGTATGCAATTATACATATAAAAAGGTATAGTTATTTGTTTTAGATAAGAAATTTTTGTTGAAAGTGAAAATTGAATTTAGTGGGAAAAAATTGTATTGTTTTTTTCATATTAGTATGCATGTTTTGTAAATGTTTTGTGTTGTATATTAAATATGTCTAAATTTTTAAAAAATTTCAAAAATTGTGCTTCAAATATTTATTTTTAAACATACAGTTCCAGAGTAATCATGCATTGGATTAAAAAAGAGTTTGCTGCTTTTTAATTTTTTAAATAGTGAAAAATCTTTAAAAAATCATAGTTAATAATTAGCTCAATTTTATCAGAAGATACAGTCCAAGTCAAGTGGAAATATTCGAAATGATTATGGAACCACCACCAGCTAGTCTTGTTGGCAACTTGGGTCTATGGCCTCTTCAGGTCTACGTTATACTCGAGCTCTATCATCAGCTTATATAACGGAAATAGCGATTAATTTGATTAAGAAATGTTTTCCATAAAAGTTTTCATTTCATAGGTTTATTTTGAAATCATATGCTCATAAGTGAAAAAGTGGCAATCCAGTCGAAGATATGCTGAAAGCACTCAACTGGGTCTTTCGTTGCCATATCCCATTAAAGTCAGATTTTGCTGTATCATCCTTACGAGCACACATATCGTATGCCTCATGTTGATTGTTTCTATCACTTAAAGCAGCATTGCTAGTTAGTGTGTAACTCTTGATTACTTTACGCGCCCGTCTCTGGTCTCTGTCGCTAAGTAGGCGCAGTTGGCTGCTGTGTTTCCTATGATTACAGATAATGCTTGAAATTTTAAATTCTCAGTATACTCTAGATGCTGTGAATCGGGGAGTGTAGAATTCTCCAACAGTTTCGAAATAGAATGCGAATGTGTTTAACTTCAACTAGCATTCAAAATCCAAAAACTATGGATATCAGTCATGCTGTCATAATCACTTCCATTTTTTAAATGAATCGAATATAAATGAAAGCTCTGGTAATACACTGCCATTTATATATTTCTTAAGCAGTGCTACTACTGTCTGTATATTTAGATATTGCTGTCCTATGATGACTCTTGGCATTTCAATATTCATGGGAATAAGTTGTGTAGTTAACGAAGTTTCTGGGCCCATATTTGACTTTTGCTCCAGGGAAAACCAAGAAAAACTCTGGCAGCCAACACCGTGGCAGCAAGAAATTCGTCGCCCGACTGAGCTATTCAGCTGGTCGTCTGAATATTTTCTTTTACAGAAATTTGTAGGCTCTATAAGAATTGGAACGCTGGTATGAAGAATATTAATCTCAACATAACAAATTTATTGATCACATCGATTTATCAATTTTTCGATAAGGATATTTAAGAGCTCAACCAGATAAAAGAACTTAGAAATCTCTTCCACAATTCATGTTTTTTAATCATGTCATGCCTTAACATTAATGTCCAAGGGTAATAAACACATAATTTCTATTAGTTTTCTTTGTAGGCTTTTTTGTATTATTTATTGTACTTTGACAAAATGGGTGTAAAATAAAAAAAAAATTCACATGAAGGCTGTAAAGACATAAAATTGAGTTCAAACGAAGTATCTAAAAGTTATTTATTTTCACATTTTTGTTATATTTATTCAGGCATATATTATTTTCTGGTATTTATTTTATGAGCATATTCCACAATGCGTAGTAATGCACATTAATGTTTTTTTTTTTTAGAATTTGATATTCATAAATTTAATAATTGAATGTATAATATATTTACAATATAACTGCAGTTGGAAGTTTTTTTAACCAAGCATTTTTAATTATCAATTTTTAATGAAATATTTTAATTTCAAAATTAATTCAGTTAAGCATTTCCTTACCTTTCATATTTTTTCAAAATAAAATTAAGAATTTGTTTTAAAAAAAATGTTGCTTTGTATGATGTAATAAATTGTGCTACATATTTCTTTGTCAGTCACAATACTTTAATTATGTTGTGGTGCCATCTGTTGACAGAATACAAAAAAATTCAGTCAGAATTTCTTGAATGTACTCTCAAGGTATTGCTCGGTGCTCTCTAATAATTATTCACATTTTCCTTGAAATTTTGGCTGTAGAATATTACTGTTAATTCATATTTTGAGTACAACTAGAGGAAGACGTTTGGAGAAAATATGCAAAGTTTTTTTTCTTTTATTTAATTTCAAACAAGTATAGGATTTTTTAAAGTGAATTTCAATAGGATTGTGATTTATTTTTCTATTCTTCAAACTGATGCAGAATTAATGTATTAAGTTTCCAAAATGTTTTTAAGAACGCTCACAAAAAGATTTCAATGAGCATTTTTGAAATATTATAGAAATAGAGGAAATTATTGTATTTGATAGCTGTATTAGAAAGCTATCAATTACAAAACAGCAAGATTAATCTAAACGAAGAAAATTTCTTGAAATACAAGGCTTGACATTTATTGCTTTTGAACAATAAAATCCACTATGTAAGGTAATTAATTAATTAATTAATCAATAATCAAAAGCATGTGTAACAAGGAAAGGCAAAAAAATTTCCAAGGTACGTGTTCGTAAATACATATAGTTATTTTAAACTGTTATAAAACATAAAACTGTAGAAAAATTTCAAACTTTGTATGCTCTTCAAATATAGGGCTATTTAGCAAAATCGTGGGCAAAAATCAGTATCTTACAAACAAAGGAAGATGAGAGCGTCATTTTCTCTGCGACTATGGAAAAGAAACCGTACTTTTTTGTCATGAAACCGGAATTTATTGGTTTCATTGCATACAGTTTTAGAAAAATAGACGGCTTTATAATTCTTAGAACGATGTTTGATACAGAATAAAAATTTGAGTGGAGTAACAACTTTCACATATTCGCTTTCTTGTCCTCTATTCAGGAAGTCAATTGTCAGAAGAGGAGTCACAATTTTTCTTTGCTACAGCAGCATTTCTGCAGTCCATGTATAATCATACTATCAAAAATGGCGCTTGATATTGCAGAAAGTGTATTTACTCCTTTAGATTTTGGTTATAGCAGGTCAAGGTCTCATTTATGATGCATCCTTTCCCATTTACTGAGTGTTTCATCTGTATTGGACTCGTGTCCATAAATTAACGATAAAAACTATTTCTAGAAATAAATCTAAGGAAGCGCATTTAAAAAAAATAATCTTGTCTATTTAATACAACAAAACTATAAAATAAAAAAATGTGATATAAACTATTCATCTTATAGAAGATATATTTTTCCTAGATAAAAAGAGAAAGAATAAATGTATCATGTAAAAAAACAACTACAAAAAAAAACGAACTTAATATACTTTCATGTGGATATTAATCAGCCATTTTCTTGTTGTTTGCTGAAATGTCCGTTTCTCCTAATTTTCATTATGTTCAATATTTTATGTTCTGCATCCAACATCTTCTCTAATGTAACGAATTAAACGTGTTCAACATTTTAGTTTTAGCATTGTTAGGTCCGGAGACAAGAACTCCGAGTTCAAATACTCCGTGAAGCATCTTTCAAAATTGGCAATTGCTGGAATGTGCAGTGTCTATTAATGAGCACCAAAATATTCAACTGCCCTTGTCTGTCATTCCATACTTCAATCATTCCAATCAAAAGTTCTGGAATTCCCTCAAGGTACGAAATAGCTGGAGTTCATTGACAGGGCATGTCTCATACATGATCAATCTTCTCCCATTCGGGTAAGTCATATCACTGACTCTCCACCCATCTCGAAGGTACACGGATAATAAAACTGAATGACCAGACAACCGCAGCCAACACTGGCAGGAATTGTGGTTGAGTCCTAAAGGGCATCACCGCCCACGGTACAACTCTTCTGTAAGGATTGGAGGAGCCAGATTCCCATCTTTTAATGTACTATCCAGGGTGGCAAGAACCAACCACCATGCCAGAAGCTTCTCATTCTCCTTTCGATGTACCCCCCGAGGGATCTCTTTAATGGGTAAGAAAGTCGACCACCCCAAACGCTTGATATCCTCTTATACTTCAAAGCATTCATTGACGTAAATGCACATGGTGAAGAATGGCGTTGCAATCCATAAAGACAATATTTCAGCATAACACATCTTTGAAATGGTGAACAAATTATTGCAGAATATTATTACGAAAAATCTGATATGTCATGGTCTTGCATTGGGCATAGAGATCTGTAAGAGAATGAATTTCAATGCCAACTATTCAGCTCCATCATAACGGTGTTGTTCAGTACCATTTTTTATTTTAACGATTTTATGTTTTCTTTTTATGAATATATGGGGAAAGCTTATTGAAAAAATGGATTCATTAAAAAAAGAGAGCACATTGGCTCAAATCTCTGGTGACGTTTTTGGTTCCAACTGCCGATTGAGCAAAACATTATCCTCTTGAGTCCCTTGAGTTATTTTTATTTATATATATGGATTTTATGGATATATATGGATTTATATATATATATATAAGATCTTAGGCTGAAAAAGAGCCACAACAAAATTATTTTGATTTCTTTCAGTAATTGATTTTCCCTTTGCGACGTTATTTTTGAATTATCAAATGGGTAATTTCAGCTTGAAAAACAACTCTGTTATCCTAGAACATTATTTTAAGCATTAGAAATTTTTACTCTAGAGCATTTTCTTCGAAAGATTTTCAAATGTCTTTAATTTATGAACTTGCATGCATTTGGCTTGTGAATTATTAGACGTATAATTGATTGCACTAACATTTATTTGCAAAATTAAACAGATGATTACTAATGTAGTTTTTTTTCAAACAAATAAAATTATTTTATTGAATATTTATAGTTAAAATCATTAGATAAAGATATAAAGGATAGCAGATCATATAAATCTAACATTTTTCCTCACCGAATACGTAATTAGTGATAAACACACTAATGATATGAACGCACGTTGATACAATGCACGTTGGAATATTGCGGTTATCTCCAGGACTGCGATAACTAAACTCAAGAATCAAAGAATTTCAATCAAAGTTCCTTAAATTACGATGCAAGATTTTTTTGTTTTTTGCAAAAGCTAAGAAAAGCGAATAGAGAAAAATTACTAGCACAGTTGTGATGAGTCAAGATTTTTTAATATATTATCGATGAAGAAACATAGCTAATTTTTTATTCAAAAATTGCTGATATAAGGCTGATAATTGGCTAATGGTATACCATAAAACAATGTAAAAAAAATGTTTTGCTGATATAAGGTTCTGTATCTCATATGGAATAACCTGCATATAAAAAAAATTGTGGATGTCATCTAGCATTCTGTCTAAATGCAAAGTTATTGATTTCTCTTAATATTTTGATTTTCTTGATGAAATTAAAATTATAAGAAAAGATTGAATCTTGAAAATTAAAAGAAAAATGCTGTGTGATGATTTATTTTTGCATAATACCTTTTCTCAAATTTTTTTAGCATACCTGGTATATCTTTTTTATTACATTTTCAATTAAATTCAGTTTTTTCCAAAATAGTTTTTTTGGTAGTGAATTTTATTGTGCTTTTATATAAAAATTGCTTTTTATCTTTGCGAAAGTTAATTAATTGATATCCAATACTTATATATTCCATGTTTCTTCTTAAATTGAAGTATGTTTTGTTTTGAAAATTTGATATAATTGGATTAAAATTAAATTTCGTTAAAATTAAATATAATGTTTGATTCCCCTTTCATTTTTCCAAAATTTCTTATTGAAATATTGCAGGTGAATATTTTTTCTTCTGGATGGAATCAGCCAAACTAATTTATATTTGAAGGATTCAAAACTTCTTGAATGCAATAAAGGATTACCTGCATATATAACGACACCTATTTCTTAATTTCGATTCATAATTCGAAAATCTTAAAATCTTAATTTAATCTTAAAATCTTTTAAAAATTTAAGTCTTTGTAATAATCAGAAAACTAATCAAGTAAGTAACTAAGTATTATAAAAGACTAGCTGGTAACCGTAATGTTAGAAAATGTGATTAAAATATTTTCTTTCAGAATTGATTAAACATAGAAAATATATTTATACCATAAAATCGTTAATATTGTTGAAAAGATAATTTTTAAAAAATAAAGATGGAGCAAAATTATTTGTACTATAATATTTTTGGAAGTTACTGCGAAAAATGCTAAAGTTTTAAAACTCACAGGATGGGTCTCCTCAAAATTTTCTCGTATAATCTGTAATAAAGTTGTTACCTCTGGGAATGACTTATATGGCATTTGTATACAATAGCTATACAATATTAACCTTTAACTTGGATTTAGCATTTCTTCCGAATCTATTGTCTCCTCAGCGAGTTATTAGGAGATTGATTCTAGGTAAATAGATGCGGTTGAAATCCAAATTTTTAAAAATTATACTTGTATTATGCCTATAACCATCCCGCAGATGTAAGCAACAAGCTGCCCAAATTCATCGCAATCGGATGAACGGTTTAGGAAAGCATAAGAGACATACAGAAAAACATTCAATTTTATTTATATAGAAGAGAAGAGAGATAGAAAGCGAAAACTCATGAGCTTTTCGACATATTTGGAAGTTCTTTGCTTAACAAATAGATGCCGCTAGGTGTCTAATCTGTTGATACTTTTTGAAATATTTTAATGAAACATATGACAATTTACTTGCAATGAATGTTTCCTATGAATTTTGTGTGACTGGCATGGAAATTTGGTAAAAATTAATGGCAGTTAAAACTTTTAAAATTAACAAGCTATCGCTAATGTTTTAAAAAAAATATGTTCCTGTTGAGGTTGCGATACATTTAATATAAGATATTTGAAATTGAGAAACTGGAAAAGTTCATGTGAGAATAAAAACAATCTTTTAAAGAAAAATAACTTAGGTTTCAAATATAAAGAAGAAGAAAAGGAGTACACTCTGGAAATAAAATAAACGTATAACAATTTCTTCTCTCATCTTTAAAATATAAAAGAAAAAAATTCTTTAAAAACTTTACGATTTTTTTTTCATTTTAGAAGCAAGAAAATTACAAATAAACTCAGGGTTAGAATAAAAAAAATAAGTCATAAAAATAAAGAATTTTTTTAAATTTTGGAAAAAGTAATATTACACTTTTCAGATTACTTTTATTTCATCTTCTTTTTTATATCCAAATATTCTTTGACAAAAGGGTACCATTTTATCCAAAAGAAGGAAATAAAATATGTAATTTTAAACTAAGAAAATATTTTGTTATTTCCCAACCTTTTGATCTTTTAAAGATTGGCACACTCTTGAATCAACTCAAAGTATTTAATAGAAAAAACAGCCGAGTTTCATCACATATTTATTTTAGAATTCTGTGAATGCTGTTCGTTCTCTATACATTAAGTTTGTTCTTTCATTATATATTCACAATTTAATTTTAATAATCTTAAATTCATTCTTAAAAGTTTAGAAATAAGAACATAAGTTTAAAAGAAGATTTTGTTTCAAAAATCTCTGAGAAGATCTCCATTATCAGTATTTTGATAAAAATATGGATTACCCATTACTTAGATAATGATTCCCACATGGTTAAAAATTTTGACTAGTCTATCCTAGTGTTGTGCTTGTTAGTGGAAAAGAGAAACTATCGGTTATTCTTAGTCGGTGGAGAGCTGGTTTTATAATTCTGAGCCAAATATAATTAATCTGATATCAAAGGGAATTAGTAACAATAATAATATCCAGTAAAGCACTTGGATGCAGAGAACTGATGTCCATTTCCTGACTTTGATCAATAAAAATAAAACATTATAAAGATAAATTATTAATTTAAGAGATGCCTTTCGCTATTCAGCTTTTTGCGACAGGGAACACTAATTCGAGTTTTGCATTGATTTATACCAGTAATTTATAAAAAAAGGAAAAATTAAATTAAAAGATTCTGCTTTATGATGCCATAAAATATGTATGCTTTGTTAAAACAATCACCATAATTTATTTTCAGAAATATTTCGCATAAAAATACATTTATTAGTCATCTTGCTGTGTTATAAAGAAAAAAACATCCAAATAAACAGACTAATTTAATGAATAAAAAATTATAGAGATTCATTGCCAAACTAACCTATTAGTATAGGAAATGAATATGAAATAAACGATGCTATTGACAAAGAAATTTTTACAAAAAATTATCCCTATCATAATCAATTAGTGACAAATCTGGTGATTGTAGTGGTCATTAAGGTGTCAATAGCTCTAATACAACGTTACATTTCATCTTAAATTGTTACATGGTTAACTTATCTACAAGGATTTATAAAATGTACAGAAGTAATTAATCAAAAATGGATGGATAGCTTTCCCAAAGCAGTCAATGTTCATGATAGAAATGAAAAATAAGCATTTTTTTAATTCCTTGAAAATCAGATACCATTTTTTGATTTCTTCTATTTTAGTGTTTTGATTAACTAAACAGTTGGTAGGTAATAGAGGCGATTCTTCACGAACTTCCGTTTTTTGACAAAGGCTGATAGATTTGATTTGTTACATTCACTTCCACTTCTGAAGTTAAGCTATCTTTATTTGACAAAATAACTCGGAATTTTAAATTGTGACTAACTGTTTAAAAGACGATACTTGATTTATCAACTTATCCCCAAACTTCCATGCCTCACCAGTAGGTGGGCATTTTGATTATGACGTATTTATCGTCTATCAAGACTGCATCATGGTGGATCTTTCTGGTGAAAATGGGCCTTGATTATAACTTATGATTCTGTAGTTCCGAAGTCAAGTCTTAAAGTCTTGGCTTCGGGGAAACTTTGCCAATTTTCTGTTTCTCGTTGTTTAACGTAATAATGACAATGAAGTCGAAAGATAACACTTTATATTAGAATCAGTGATTTCCTACTCATGATACGGTAGTTCATTTTTGAGTGTACCGATAGAATTTTAACAACTGATTAATCAGAAGAGGACTTTTGGCTGACAATAATAAATGAAATTTTCAAAACTTAATTTCCATAAAGAGCTTAAATAAGAACTTGAGTCCTCCGATTGCAATTTAGGTGCACGTTAAATCTTTCCGGTCCAAATATTCCCCCACTTGTGTGGTGTGGAAGTTTTGAGATTGGTGTGTGCCAGCTCAAGTGTAGTCCTCGTTACTTGACTGCAGTTCAAAAGTACGAGGTCATTTCCATAATAGCTCTAGTGTTGCTTTAAAAACGGGACTTTGATATAAACTAAATTATAATACACTGAAGTGACAAAAGTCATGGGATGACTGTTATTATCGTGTCGGTCCTCTTTTTGCCCACAAAGTGCAACAACTCGGCGTGTCATGAAGTCCACAAGTCGTTGGAAGTCCTCTGCAGGAATATTGAGCCATGCTGTCTGTATAGACGTCCATAATTGTGAAAGTGTGGATGGTGCAGGAGTTTGGGCACGAACGGACCTTTCGATGATGTCCCATAAATGCTCGATGGGATTCATATCGGGTGATCTAGGTGGCCAGATCATCCTCTGGAATTGTCCGGAATGTTCTTCAAACCAATCGCGAACAGTTCTGGCCAGGTGACGTGGCGCATTGTCATCCATAAAATCCCATCATTGTGTGGGTACTTGAAGTCCATGAATGGCTGCAAGTGATCTGCAAGCAGCTGAACATAACCATTTCCAGTCAATGATCGGTTCAGTTGCACCAGAGGACCGAGTCCATGCCATGTAAAAACAGCCCACACCATTATGCAGCCACCACCAGCTTGAACAGTGCCTTGCTGACAGTTTGGGTCCATGGCTTCGTGGGGTCTGCGCCACACTCGAACTCTACCATCAGCTCGTAACAACTGAAATCGTGACTCATCTGACCACGCCACGGTTTTCCACTGGTATAGGGAGCATTCGATATGCTCACGAGCCCAGGAGAGTCGCTGCAGGCGATGTCGTGCTGTCAGTAAAGGCACTCGAGTCGGTCTTCTGCTGTCATAGCCCAAGAAAGACAAATTTCGCCGCACAGTCCTATCGGACACGTCCCTCGTACGTCCCACATTGATTCCTGCAGTTATTTGACAAAGTGTTGCGTGTCTATTAACATTGACCATTCTACACAGACGTCGGCGGGCTCGGTCGTTAAGTGCAGGTGGTCGCCCACTGCGCTGTCCATGATGGGATGGGATGCTTGAAATTTCATACTCTCGGCACACTCTTGATACCGTGGATCTCGGAATGTTGAATTCACTAACGATATCCGCAATGGAATGACCCATACGTCTAGCTCCAACTAACATTCCACGTTCAAAGTCTGTTAATTCTCGTCGTGCCGCCATAAGTCACGAAAAACCTGTTCACATGAATAACTTGAACACAAATGAAAGCTCTGGAAAACGAACTGCGCATTTATACTTTTTCGCTGCGATACTACTGCCATCTGTATATTTGCATATTGCTATCCCATGACTTTTGTCACTTCAGTGTATTTCAACAATGCGAAAAATTTCGTTATAAAAGTAAATCTAAAAACATTACTCCGTATAAAAATGATGTAAAAAATGTTTGGTGAGAATTATGATTTATATATTCCACATTTTGAACTCGGATGAATAAAGCAATCCAAACCGTCTCTTAAAGCTCAAATGAATAAAGAAATCCCAAATTTTATGCTTCTTTAAACTGAGAATTACTATTTGTTTAATTTTTGTTCTCATTTAAAAAGGAGGAAGATTATTTGAGAGTGCATAGCAATAATTCTCGTTGTTGACTCTATTTAAATTTTATTGATGTTTCAGTAATGCTAGAAAAAGGTTATGTTAAATTTTAATTAATTTGCGAACTTTATTATCACTATCTATTAGATAGTTGGATCAATAACTCTGGTTAGGAAAAATACAAGCAAAGAAAAAAAAGAAAGAAAGAAACTAAAGTGCGCAGCTTTGCTGAATCTGATCTAAGCCAAACCCAGGAAAAAAGCTTTGAGGATGTTGGCACATTTCTATCTACAATTCGTATCGATTTCATACTCGAAGATCACGAAGTGAATTTGTCTCCTTTTTTCTAAGGTAACAAAGCAATAACTCTTTTTTTATGCACAATTCGATTAGAAAATGTTGTAAACAAATTGTTTCTCAGAAAAAGTGAGATAAATTTTTTTTCTCTATCAAGTACTTTAGAAGAAAGAGTGTTTTTAAAAAATACTTTTATACAGGTTTGTATAAATATTAACAATATAAACAAATACAAATATAAACTATACAGATTTGTCTTGATGGTATGCTTAGTTAAAAATTCTCCCCTCCCTCTCAGATGGGATAGAATTTCAGTGCATGGTTGATTGTTTAAACAGAACTTGTTTTCTAGATTATTTATAATGTCGTAAATCTTTAGATAGTCCTAGTTAATTAGAAGAATTAGAAAGAATAACCCAACTTTGCTATATTTATTGAGGGGGGTTCTACACAAAAATTGAATGGGGGAAAAACAGCTGAATACTACTGAAGCCGTTTTTTCGAACTTTTCATAGCGATTTTAAATAGGTATTTCAATACCGTTCATAGATGGAAACAAATATTCAGGAAATCATTACACACACACACACACACACACACACACACACACACACACACACACACACACACACAGATGGAAAAAAATCAAAACACTAGGAAGGAGCTGTGCTAGTTAAACGAAATTTGGTAGGCGTGTTTATACATCTGAAAGATGACGTCGATTCAAATTTCGAGCTACGTGCGTAAATGTGGCGACTATGAACATGCAAATGAGGTTTGCTTTAAATAAGCGCTGTAGGGTTCGTGATCGTTATTTACAGTTGAGATTTGACGCAGTGGGTTAATGTTGTCAAGGATACCTCTGATAAGAGAAAGAAGCCATTATCAACAGCTCACTGAGTTTGAAGGAGGTCGTGTTGTAGGGCTACGAGAAAGTGGGTTTTCTTTCCGCGATATTGCTGAAAGACTTGGCAGGAATGTATCCACTGTGCATGAGTATTGGAGGCAGTGGTCAAGGGAAGGTATTGCCTCAAGAGGACCAGGTTCCGGGCGGCCACGTGGTACTCCTGAGAGGGAAGACCGTCGTATTCTTAGTATGGCTGTGGCTAATCGTACTGCGTCTGCATCTGAAATTCGAGCTGCAGTTGGCACCACAGTGACACAACGAACTGTAACAAATCGGTTACTTCAAGGACAGCTCCGAGCCAAACGCCCTGTACAGTGTATTCCACTGACTCCAAAACACTGCCGTTTGCGACGTGAGTGGTGTCAAGCTAGAGCTCATTGGAGGACGGAGTGGAGATCTGTTGTGTTTTCTGATGAAAGCCGGTTCTGCCTTGGTCACAGTGATAGCCGTTTGTTGGTTAGAAGGAGGCCAGGTGAACGCCTGCTAGTGACCTGTCTGCGGCCTAGACACACAGGGCCTACTCCTGGAGTTATGATTTGGGGAGCAATTTCGTATGACAGCAGGAGCACTCTCGTGGTTATCCCACGCACTCTGACTGCAAATTTGTACATCAGTCTAGTGATACAACCTGTTGTGCTGCCATTCATGAACAGCATTCAAGGGGGAGTTTTCCAACAGGATAACGCTCGCCCTCATACCGCTGTTGTAACCCAACATGCTCTACATAGTGTCGACATGTTGCCTTGACCTGCTAGATCACCAGATCTTTCTCCAATCGAGCCCGTATGGGACATCATTGGACGACAACTCCAGCGTCATCCACAACCAGCATTAACCGTCCATGCATTGACCACCCAAGTGCAACAGGCATGGAACTCCATCCCACAAACTGATATCCGACACCTGTACGACACAATGCATGCACGTTTGCATGCTTGCATTCAAAATTCTAGCGGTTACACCAGTTACTAAAGTACCAACATTTCACATTTGAAATGGCTCTTCTCGTCAATGGCTCTACCTGTGATCTTGAAACTTTAATCAATTAAATATGTTACCTAGACAAATGTATTCCTAAAATTTCATTACTGTACAATAATTTTTTCTTGGTGTTGGGATTTTTTCCCATCAGTGTATTTCGGCTAAAGTTTTTGAAAATTCAGAGGGAAAATATTTCATATTCTCAGTTGATAATTCTTTATTTATCATTTGGCTTGTCATTAAAATACAACGTTACTTCATGCTATAAGAAAATTATTATACAGGTGATTTAAAGTACTAATACTATACATATTTATAGAATGTCATCACTTTAATTTAATATATGTTTGTAGTATGATTTTTGCTAATTTCTCTAGATAAAAGTCATCAAAGAAGATTTGAAGGGATTTTTGCCTTAGAATTATTCGATTTCGAAAACAGAAAATAATGAATTATCTTTCAGAGATGCAGAAAGACATAAAAAATAATACTAAACCCTTTAATCGATGAATTGAAAATAATTTTGTAGTTTTCACTGCAAAAATTTTAAATAAAAATAATTTAAATATTACGTAAAAGTTTTCTTAATTATTTGCAATGATTGAAAATCTTTAAATCATCAAAAATAAGGATAATACAATGAATTCAATAAATAAAAAATACTTGGTATTTTTTTGATGATAAAGGGAACGAAATGATTTCCTTAAATTAAAGGTTTTCATCGGATAATTGTTACGTACTTAGGATGATTAATAGACTTTGATACTTGAAACTTAGATGCCATCAAGAATAAAAATGAAATATTATAGTTAAAAAATTCTTTATAATTATTTAGAGATAAATAGAGGGACATGACACAGCAATACTTCTTTTTATCAAAAGTTTTGCAAAAGTACTTTTATCAACAAAAAAAAAAATGAAAACAGAATATAATCATTAGTTTTTGGATTCTATTGTTTTTAATAATTACAGTTTTTGTACTTTCATTATAAGAAATGGATTTCGACAGTAATGACAATTTGGAAACATTTTGATTATGAACTGGGAAGCTTTAAAGAAACAATTTCAATTCATAGCCTTGTTCAACTGAATTGATTTTAAATAACGCAACATTCCGTTTGCGAAAATCATATGAAAAATCTATTCTGTAGGTATTGAGTTAAAAGGTCTCAATTCAATGTTGATGTTATTATTATTTTTTTCAACAGGGATACAACTCATGCCTCTGATGTTGTTTTAAAATGCATGGCATGTAAGGCTCGATTAGAAATTATGTAGTATTCTTTTAGGAATGCTCAAATCGTTTCACATCTGGCAATTTCTAATTCTTTTTATGTTTTTGTTTAGCATTATTGCAATCTCGTTTTCATTTAGAAATAAATGATATACTTTTTCCCTCATTGCACTTCAATATGAAGGAATCATAAATAATATTACGAAGAGAACTATAATTTCTTAAATAATTATTTCTCAAGATGGATTGTTTTTAAAATTTATTTAATCCTTTCAACATTAACTTTTAAAAATTGTATCGATTTGAATGTATTTAGTAGAAAGAAAACAGTTCAGTTTCCTATTTTTTTTCTTTTTCTTTTGAATAGAGGAGTACAAAGTTGATTTCTTTATTTTATCTGATACAGATTATTCTCTACTCGAATTCCCTTTCATTTTAACTGACACAGGCTCTATATTAAATATAAATAATGCGATATTATGATTTTTCAATTGTATCATTCTTCGACTATTGTTAAAATTTTGTTTTCTTTATTATTTGTATCGTCAAAGCCGTGACATCCAGACAGTTTTATAGTTAGTGTGTAAACTGATTGCTCAATTGTGGCAATGATTTTTCGTTTGTTTTTAGTATGTGAGACCATGATGTTGTTTTCGTTAGGAGATTTTGAATTACTGAAGGCAAAAAATAATTGAATCTTGAATCGCATAATTTTTTACTTGCTTTTACCAGTATTGCATTATTATTATGTATGCTTCTTTGAAGGCAGATGTGTTTTTAAAAAGTTATCTGTTTTTACCTGTATTTTTTTATTATTACGTATGTTTCTTTGATAGAAGATTCGTTTTTAAAAAGTTGATTTAGAATTATGACATCATAGCTATTATTTTCAAGTAGTGTAATTTTTTTCAGGAGGAAATTAAATAATTTAATTTTTATAATATGTTCAAAAAATTTTAAAAAATGTTCAATTATAAAAATTTAATTATAAAATTTAATTTTTATAATATGGTTCCTCGTGTTTAATAAAAGTTTTGATCAAAATATATTCTTTTTCTACCAATGGGGAAATAATAATTCATCCATTCTTAAGTGGGAAACATTGAAGGATTTGAATTCTGCTCTAAGATTAATCCATAATAAAACAGTTTTAAGATATCAGAAAATAGCAGTTTATGTTTACATAAATATTGTTTTCATAAATCAATGCTACCATGGTTGAAAATTACCATTATATATAGAGAGGGGTGGGGATAGAGACCGATAGAGAAGTCTCGTGCTTGTTTCAAGCCGGTTTAAACTGGTTAATGACTTAAATTAATTAAGACAAATAATGACTTAAAAGTAATAATGTTCGTACATGATAACTTGAAATTTGCGATCGTAGATTTCATTTTTTGTTGTTGTACGCTTTTGTAAAATAAATTTTTGCTTTTGCATACGATTATTTTATAATGGAAAGTGATGACATGGTGACTAAGTGGAAGAAGTTGTATCGTTGCATAATCAAGAATGAGTCCTCCCCCGTCCTTGCTATGCCTTCAGAATGAACTGAATGACTGTCGTTTCGACAGTGAAAGGCAGGGACAAAGGTTGAAGTCCTACAAGCTGCGACTGAATAACCTTATTTATACATAAGGCCAAACGCTTTCTTTAAGGAGCCCGTCTCATCATTGGATTGAAAATTACTTGATCTCTCAATATTTTTACACCCAACTGGGAACTAAAAGATATTTGAATAAAAAGCAACTTCTTATCCACAAACTCCTGATTCTTCCCATTTAGTCTGTCACTGTATAATTAAAACCCTTTCTTGGCAACACACTGTCGAGAAAATCTGAGCTATCAGACCACATCAGTTTATTATATAGCAACTGTGATTTGAATAAATAGACTCCTTTACGAGTGACATTAGACAAAATTTCACTCTCGTCAAAGACGTCTCGTCATCGTATTATTATTTCTTAAAGGAAACCAGTATGTATGTTATTCTATCTTAAAGGAACCATAATCCTGGTCTTCTCATTGCCATATTTCAGATAAGATATTTCTTTTATGCTTTCTGTGTTGCTGGAAAGTTTTTGCTTGAATGGATGAGTTTGAAGAATATCAAACACTATGAGTTGAGTTAAAATAGTAATTCTGGGTTGCATATTATTGAACTATATTTTAAACACAGGAAGTAAACTATTCAAGTACGTATTTTGTGTTTTACAAAGAACGGTATAAAAATTTGTAGTGAACAGTTAAAAAACACCGATTTCCAGGAAAGCAATTATTATTGCAATTTTTTAAAGATAATTTAGTTACAGATACATCTTCTGCTGTCATAGATCATGCAGTCTTCTTTTTAAACATAGACTAGAAGTTTAGTTTGTTAGTTATAAAATATGTCTTTTTATATTGAAGTGATAAGTAAGTAAGTGACTTACAGACTTTAAAGTAATTTGAAGTATCATAAAAAAATATGAAAGTTAATATATGGTACAAATATTTCATACAATAAGTAATCCTGCAGTAATTCTTTCATCTAGTAATAATTTTGTTTATTCTTCATCAGTCATATCAGTTTATGTTGAGTGGCTAAGACTGTATCCAAACAATCGCTCCGAAAGCAGATTCTCATCTTCCAAAGTAAATATGTACCAAGTTTGGTAGCTCTTGATTATTTTATTAGCTAAGAGAGGGAGAGACACAAGCATACACACATTCATACTTATTATTAATAGAAATGATTTAGACTTTATTGTAATTGCAGTTCAAACATTAATGATGAAATATGAATTAATTTAAAGATCAGGATTCAACAGGAATAATTGTACTAATACAGCCTCAATAATTAAAAAGGTTTCGAAATATTTTCAAAGATTTACATCCATTAAACTAGATAAGCATCTTTTTCAATTATCTGGAAAGATAATAATTTGTTAAATTTTTAAAAAATACGTTGAATTTCATACATTTAAACTTGCATCTAAATGCCATTCACAGTTGCATTTTTTATGCTAAGCTTTCTTTTTGATGACATTGTAAATTAATGTGACTTCAAAGGTAAACATATTTAATTATAATCAGAATTTTTTTTTATTTGATTGGTTTATGAGATTATCCTTTGTATGAAAGTATCAAGTACTAGTTCAAACACTAGTAACTGATATCTTCTTATTGTTTAGATACTTGACTTTTTTCGGCTTACTTATTCGAAAGAGTATAGGGATATAATATAGTAAGATGATAATATTGATGAGATATATGATATTGAGAAAGATAAGATATGATACTGAGATATAATGTAATTAAAATGAAAAAAGGGGAATTTTTATAACTTAAGAATAAAAAGAATCGATCTTTTTTAAAATTAAAATTGTAGCATATTATTTGTAGTATAAACTGATAATTCATTCCTCGTCGAGGATAATTCAAATTTACAAAGATTAAAAGGCAATTTATTTAACTTCACAATATTAAGTCTATTTTAATAGGATAAAACACATTTAAAAATAAAATCCTTACTGTACTTGCCATGCAATTCTAGCTGTTATGAAACTTGCATGATTTGGAAATCAGCAAGACAGTGTAAAGGAGATTTCTAACCATTTTATATCCATAAATACAGAGTGTCACACAAGATATGCAGCCTTTAATATTCATCGATTCAGAGAGAACATGTTAAGACGAGTATTTTGATGTATAATATGTGGTTTCCCCAGGATATATCATCCTAGTCGTCCTAGTCTAGTCCACGTATTATACACCAAAATACTCATCTCAATGTGTTCTATCCGAATCTGTTAATATTAGCCGTGGTATATCTCGTGAGACACTCTATACAATCAAATATAAAGTGGAACTACTTTTTATGATTAAAATTTTACAAGAGAACTATTTTATAAGGCAATTTTTTTAAATTTAATTAATCGCCTTTTGTAAAACGTTTTTTAAAACCTTATCTTGATATTTATTGTTATTTCATCAGCAAAATGGTAAGATTCTAGCAATATCCCTCCTAATTCTCCTCCCTCCCTGAAAAACTATTCTCTCATATGAAAAAAATAATATGGCACAATTGGAATAAAAATAAATCAATACAAAACACTTCTAATGTCTCAAGTGTTGAGCAGCGTTTCATTTTAGAATTGCACCTTACATTTAAGTAAATTGTATTTCCTCTGCAACCAACTAAATCTTAAATCTGAAAACCTTTCCGCGTCTGGATTTCTGACACTCGATGAAATATTGTATCCGGACAATCCTCCGTTTTAACGTCTTAGAAAAGGGAGGAAAGGGGAGTAAATAAATAAAGAAAAACAGAGTTTTCTATCCGGAAAGTTGGACCTTGAGTTTTCATTCCCTGATTTCCAAATAACATACTGGATGAAAATGGATCAGTAAGGCCTATACTTGGGGCAAAGAGGAGGGTGGGTGGGTGCGGTCGAAGACGGGGAAATAACAGCAAAACGTAAGGGGAAAAAAAGGTTACTTATCAGGAACTGTTAACAGTACTACAACACTATAACTGTAGGAAGGGAAGGGGATGGAGAAGCTGTGGAGAAGAATCTTCTGTGGATAAAAAAAGAAGTAAAAAAAGTCATGTTAAAAGGCAGTGAACATGGAAAAACTGCTGGGACGTCCAGCGGTAAGAAGCATTGGATATTCTATCAATAATTGAGCTATCTATCTTCGGTCCACTGCATACTTAGTGGGATTAAAAGACTTTCTCGGCAATGGATTTTCTGCTTTTTGTGGATTTTTTTTTTCATTAGACATTGGAGTCCATTGTCCAGTATTGCTTTCTAATACAACAAAATGAATTCTAGGATTGAGAGAGCTGCTCAGTTTTTTTGTACTCCATCTTCTTATTCTTTCCAATGTAAACTGTATTCCTTTATATTGATGCATTGGAGTGCTGCGTAAGCTGTATTTTAAAAGTGGAGATAAAAAAGACTTTTTTTTCGTATATTTAATGACATAAATTTTAAGTTAGATTAGGATTTTCTTCTTGGCTTTACTTGATAAGATAATATTAAATTTTTGTTGTATCAATGTGTTAAGCCTCTATTTAGCTATTCAAATAATTTACATAATATTTAAAACGATACCAATGCTTGCTTTTCTGCTCATTCAAGTAATTTTCCTAATTTTTTTAAATATAGCAAAGCTTTAGGCATACAATTAAAAATTAAAATAATTTCCCATAGATTAATTTTTAATGATAATTTTATATTAATAATTTTTAATGATAATTTTATATTAATAATTTTTAATAATAATTTAAAATTTATTTAGTAAAGCATAGCAAAGCTTTAAGTTATTACATTTTTTCAAATGTTTCTCATGATTTTTTAAATTACAACAACGCCTTAAGCATTCGTATAGTTTTTGAAATTATTTACGTAATTTTTAAAACGAAACAAGGCCTTAAAAAGTCTCATAATTCTGCAAATAATTATAATTTTCCTAAATATTTTTACTCTTATCATAATTTTGAGGAAATGGAGATGTCAAGGGTATGAAAGAAAATAACAATTTACACAAAGAAACTAATACATAATTACTCAAATTTAGGTGCTCAAAAAAGTAGTAACAGTTCTAAGCAAAACAAATGGGGATTCTTATTGCTATTTATATATTTCAAGATTTATATATGTTCACTTCAGGGTATACAAATTGTAAAAAGATTTTGTGACTACGTCGTAGAACATTAAACGTTTCGTATTGTAGTTATATGGTTTCTAATCTTCGTAAACGCAAAATTTTATATTAAATAACCAGAATTATTACAAGTTAGTGGTCTAAGAAAAATGTTAACTTTTTGCTGATTTAAAGAAAAATCAATGAATCAATGCGACCTTAAAAATTCCCTGATGCCAATAGGCAAACATGAAATTAACGTGAATTAGAATTCTCATACTTTATTGTTACTAAGTGAGATAAAGTTATATCGTCTATTGTTATTTGTTTCAGCCAATTATCATCACTCCAAGGAAAAAAAAATAGAACAACCTAAGAGAAATCGATAATTTTACTCGTTTTCTCACGGAGACATGTTTATTTAAATGAAAAAGAAATTAGTATATATATATATATATATATATATATATATA
>JAPMOQ010023642.1:22860255-22930097 GCA_026543055.1 Argiope trifasciata
TGATTTTTTAAAGAGGTTGTTTTGTTAATGTTTTAATTTAAGTTAGGTGAGAAACTTTTTGCTACCTCTATTTAAGGTTGAGAATTCAATACTTAGCAACTTTTGATGTGTGAAAAAAGTAGAAGGGCACATCCGAAAAATTGAATTTGAAGCTGTTGGAAACCATAAGGTTGGTGTACTCTTTTACTTTTAATAACTTTTTGTCAAGAATAAAGAATTTAGTTAGAAATTCATAGTTTTTATTGGTTTTAGAATGCCCAGAGGAAAATCCTTAAGTGAGTTCAAGTAGGACCAAATAGTTGCCAATAAAAATGAAGGAAAAGGTGTAAGAGAGATTACACCGCAGATACGTACCAGTCTTAATACTGTTTTGAACTTCATAAGAAACCCTGAGTGACAGAAGAAAAAAGAAGACGGGAAGGACAAAAAAAAAAACTTACACAACATGATCAAAGAAAAAACATTCGTGAATTCAAAAATACAGGTGGAAGTGTCAACAATTCTCAATGCCTACCAGAGATTACACATGTATCCGAAAGAACTGTCTAGAACTATATAGAAAGCTCAAAACAGTTCATCTTCAAAAAACGGAAGCACCATCCGAAATGGAATGAAGGACACATTAAGCACCGACTGCAGTGAACTAAAGACTACATGTACTGGAACTCTGAATGGAACTCAGTTGTATTTTCCGATGAGAAAAAGCTCAATTTGGATGGTCCAGACGGTTATCAGTACTATTGGCACTGTCTTGGTAATGAAGAGGAAGCTATTCTACTCGAAAAAGGGGGAGGAGGAGGTCTAATGGTTTCGTTAGCAGTTGGTTATGGAGGTAGAAAAAATATAGTTTTTCTAAATGGTAGACAGAACCATCCAGACTCTAAACTCAAATCTTCTTCCATATGGCCCTGAGTTAGGAGGAGGCGACTGGGTTTTCGAACGAGACGGAGCATCAATACAGGCAGCAAATGGTGCTAAAAATTGTTTTGCAGCAAACAAAGTTCGTATTTCACAATGGCCTCCCAAAAGTCCTGATCTCAACATTGTATAGAACTTATGGTCAATGATTGTACGGCGCGTTTACGAGGGAGGAAACAATTTGAATCTGTGGCTGAACTGCAGAAATCATTAGAATGTGTATGGGACAAATTTTGCCAAACAGAAATGCAATCTTTATATACTTCAATGCCCAACAGAATTTTTGAAGTAATTCGAGCCAATGGAAGAAGAATTCAATATTAATTAATGTAGTACACCCATTTTTTTAGAAGTGGCCTTCTACTTTTTTCACAGATTATGACATCGTCAAAACTGATTTTTTAAATTAAGTGTACTTTTTTTAAAAATGTGTGCTATTTCGTTTTATGTAGATACAGGTATCTGCTTGTAAAAATTTTGTATGTAAAATAATTATTTAAAAAATGCTGTATTATTCATTTATTTAAAATAATCTATTGTCCTTCTACTTTTTTCACGCAGTGTATATACGTAAAATATTTAAGAAAATTTTTTATATTTGCTCGATATCGTATGAGCTCAAACTGGTATAGTTCCAAAGGAATGAAAGTGTTCATGCTTTTTTTAACAGATCAAAAACTCCGCAACATATATCAATAAACTTCAAAAGCCAAATTTCAACTTTATTTTTGCAATGGAAAGTTGCGAACGCTTCCTTCGAGATACAAAATCGTAGTATTTATCGAAAGACTTAAGAAAAAGTGTTTAGGACGATGACAAATTATTTTGATTTAGTAATGAATTATCCAAATTTCGTCCTGTATAAAACTTTCTATATAATAAACACAGGACAGATAATAACAGATTTTATCCAATATAATAAATGATATTTACTTCATTGTTAAAATTTAGTTTTACCAATGAATATTAAATTAAATTTTTAATATTAATTTTTATTTAAATTTTGTTAAATTTTCCCGCTAATTACTGCTTTCTTTATTCTGATAATAATTTTCGGATTGAATTAGGATTTAAAAAAAATTCTGGAATGTTAAGCCCACCAAGAAAAACTATTAGAATCTTCAAAAAATTAGACTCCGAGATTTCAATGAGTATTCAATTTTTAGACTCCCCTAGGTTTGAAAAACACAGTTTGATTTCCGTTTGTCTGATTTAACACGATAACTTAAAATCGGAATTAGTTGGTGAAATTTTCAAATTTTAAATTTTTCTGTAGAAATTGTAGGTATAGGCAGAGTTTTAGACGTAATTTGTGAAGGTAATGTGTCTCAGTATGTTATCTACGTTCAAGCAAATAAGGTCAGTGAAAATCGTATCAAGCATAGTAAACGGTATTTTCTTTCTTTTCTTTTCTTTTTGGCTACAACTGTAGTTATGTAAATCCATCCGCAAATCCATAATTATGCTGACTGTCTGTTAAAGGATATACATGTGGAAATGATTATTCAATACTCAATAATCTTCATAAAAAACGAATTTTTGCATAGAATTTTCGCACTTAAACTAAAGAGCAATTTCAGATTTCAGATCAAATATGTTAATAGATAGTCTGTGCATTCGATTGCATGCTTGTGAGCATGATCATTCAAAAATTCAATGACTAAGAAAATGAAATTTGGAATATGGTTTTTATCATCAAAATTGTATCAAATTTCAACCAGTTGTAGAATGCTATAGATCCAAGATCTATCCTAAGCTCTTTATTAAATGTCAAAACATAAACGATAAAACCTCAAAATGCGCTATGTCACTTATGTCGGCAAGAAAAGCGAAAGGGGATTTAATAATATATCTATCGATACTATCAAATAAATCCCTAGTTAATCGAAAAGTGCATTTGTTCATATAAAAAATATAAACGAACAAATATATTTTTGATTTCCCAAAAATCCCTTAATTAGTATAATAAGATCCTAATTTTTGGATTACAAAATCGACCAAACCTTTGCTTGTGCGAGGATTTCAATTGCTGCCTCAATATGCCTTTTTGAAGAAACTCGAGTCCTATTTTGAAAAGAATTTTACAGAAAACGAAGTAAACACGTAAACCCCCAATCTCTCTCCAAACTTCCGCGCCACTCTAGCGAGAGAAGATTAGATTTTCGACATCAAATATAACGAACACTAGGTTCAGATAAACAGCAGAATTTCAAGCTTTGATTATATATCATACCAATAAGATATTGTACTCGTCCGGGAAGTCTCTCATGAGTATAGTGTACAATAAATGTGTGAAAGCACAGCCATTCTTTAATTGAAACGAGAAAGAATAATTAAGGGCAAGATTCTGATAAGGCGTTTCAAATATTATATTATAGGGGAAAATTGAGAGAATAAGCATCAATATTATTTATGTGACTTTAAAACAAGATCTTAATTTGCTAAATCAAAAATTCCAGAACTATAGAAGTTTATGTACAACGGAAATGACGGAGATTTTGTCACGAGATTTAATTTTATCAATAATGCATTATATTTTTGAATTACCTTTTTGAAATTCGTGCTTACAAGTGTTTATATTTTATGCCTGTTGATTGAACTGCATGCTTCTAATAACAGTTTTATGTCTTTCTAATATGTAAAGTTGAAGCGAAATGCTTTTAAGCTTTTCTGAATATGTATATGAGTGTGTGTGTTTGTGTGCTGGTATAAATTTCAATGCTTTGAACTTGTTAGGGGAAGTTCTTATCAATCCTTATTCTCTCTGATAGTATTTATAATAAATCCCTTTATGATTTAATATGATTAGTTTTAAATTTATTTATTTAACAGTGCGAGTAATGAAGGCAGTTAGAAAAACCTAAAAATTAGTGTTACATCAGATAATAACTATTTAAGGGTCAAAACAATTTTATTAATGAATAATTCAGTAATGCTAGAGTCAATAATAGGAGCATACTAAATTTTGATAATAAAATTTATAGTTATAGCGAATAAAATATTACTGACGAAACTTTTGAATTTTTATAGCAAATTAAAAAAAATTTGATTAAAAGAAAATTAATAATACTTTTTAATGATTACATAATATTTGAGATTGCTCTTGATATCACCCTTTTAGCAGCTGTTGCATAAAAGTGGGATCGCATGTTGCGTGAGAAGCGTAATTCTCTAGTGATTCAGATTTTCTGAACCATGGCGCTATACACACGAGAGCATCCCATGAAAGCCAAGTAAAACAAAGCCCCTTAATATTGATTGAAACCGAAAACAAATCCCTTCATCTAGAATCCTCACATAATTGAAGTCGGTGCCGAAGGAAAACAAACGGAGAGATATCGCTGCATAATCCAAATTCGTCTAGGCCATCCCCGGGGGATGAGGATGATGACTTTCATCTCTGGAAGCGTATGCCTTATGTCAACAGAAGTGGCAGTCGGACGACCCAAGGCGAAATGCGAGATGACAAATCAAAAGGCACTCTTCCGGTTGACTTCAAAGCAAATATGTTTTTCCATATCGCACTTGGAGGGAGGACGGAAATCAAGCACTGAAACCAACCAGACAAAATAACAAGCGTTAAGCCTAACTTGACCCAAATTAACCCGCACTGTAAGTGACTTAGTTTCTTGGGGAAAAGGGACTGCAGCGGATTTAGGGGAATCCAATTGCCCAAATTGGTAGGTCGGTTGCCAGCAATGGAAATCTCCCATTTCCGAATTAAAGGGTCTCGGCCCTCACTGTTATAAAATTAAAGCGCCTATTCGTCGAGACCTCCAATGCGGAAATCCAATTTATCTCAACGAAGAGGAGGACCATTCGAATGCAAATGAGGTCCCGTGCAGGCTCCCTAACAGTAGGTGGGGGAATTGTAGATGTCTATTGTTCATGTATTCCGTCAATCAGTTCACTGCTTTCCATCTGTGTTGCTTGTCGCATCTATCGCTTTCTCCCTTCTTCCGCATAATCGTGCCATCATCTATCATTTTCGAATGACCTTCATCGACGCTGCTAATAATCCTTTTCTCTTTACTTGGGGAATCTATTCGACACCACCAGCATCGGAAATAGGCTCCATCCATGGTATCCATTACCATCATCTCTCTGGACAATGTCTTGAGCTGCCTCGTTCCCTAGATGCAGTTTCAGCTGGTGACAGAGAGTTGAAAGGATCCAATATTGACTTAGGGTGAAAGTTTGGAACCTTATTTCAGTGAATGTAGGCATTTTAGATGAATGAAACTGGAGAAACATGGCTGTTGTATTTTGGAGAAAGATTAAAAATCACCATATCTTTTCGATTGATTGGGATACTTTTTTCAAACTTCTTGCAGTTAGAAAAATAAAACATAACAGCATTAACATGAATTTTTGAAAAATTCTAGTAAAAAATTTCTTCCATTTCTTAATTTTTTTAAACTGCTTCAATTTTCTTAAGGATTTCTGAATATCAGTGCTTGATTGCAATTAGAGAAATTTTTTTGAAGAAAAGTAAAAATTGCTATTTATATATATATATATATATATATATATATATATATATATATATATATTTCTCATAGCAAAATCTCTGTATTTTCGCCAAGATGTTCTGTTATTATTTCAATGCTCATAATAGTATTTTCTCTCTGTAGCATATATATATGATTCAAACAAGTGCAAAATTTCTCGTTTAGTCTTTTTTATATAACAAGTAGCTAGGATGGAGTAATGTAATTTTATTAATCAATTATAGCTATATTATTATATATTAACTATAAAACGATTTAAAATAACTGTCCTCTTAGTATATAAAGTGCTCACGTAAAATGTTAGAAAAAAAATGAGATTGTAAAATTCCTTCAGGATCCTTGAATAGCATGAAACTCATTCGCATATAAAATTGCAATTTTTGTAATATCAAATTATTTCAGAAAAGATTAAATGAAATGATCCTATATACATTCGAAAGTTCACGAGAAACAATTATCAGCAGTCGTTGGAAAAAATTAAATGCTTATGAAAAATTTATATGTAATTCGGTCATTATTCTGGAAACAAACAAAAACTATCCGTTTTCCAAATAAATGCATACGAATGTATTGAATGAAAAGAATAATGATAAAAAAAGAAGGTTTAATAAATTAAAAAAAGATAATTCTTCATAGAATGTCTCTCTTTGCAACAGCAATGTACAAAAATTTCAAAGTAAATAAATAAATAAATAAAGCGATTTACATACATAAAGTAGCATTAAATAATGTAATAAATAAAATATAATTAACTAATTAAATAAACAAATTTTAAAGAATAAATCAATTAAATATATAACACAATCAAGATAAATAAAGATTCTGATATTTTAGAAAGAAATTATAAACCAGTTACTCATATCCTCAGATTTAACGGTATATTTATATAGGCACATTATAAACGGTATCAGATTTATATAGGCACATTATAAACGGTATCAGGTTCATATAGGCACATTATAAATTTATATATTATAGACAAAAGAAAAAAAATAGAAAATGCACTTTGGGTATTGATTAGCTCAAGTTGGACATCAAACGTCTATTTCATTTTTGATCCATACTTTGAGTGATACTATAGGTTAACGGAATAAAAATAAAAATGGCATTCTCTGTGGTTATTATGAAAAATATTCTGGTACAAAATGCTTTCATGAAATAAATCGATTTGCAGAAAATTTCGTAAGCTATCATAAATTTTGGCTTAATATTTAGCCAATATTTAGGATTGGTAAACAATGTAAAATATTTTAAAAACCTCAATACCCCTCAAACTAATAGATTGAGAAAGAAATTTGTATGGATTCAATGTAAGTCGCACTAGTGTTCAAAAACATTGTTATAAGAAAGTGCTCGTGAAAAAAAAATATATATATTGACATTGCAACTCAAAGTAAGCTTTGTGATATTAATGTTTAGATTTACCATGTAACTTAGCAATGAATTCTATTCCTTTGGCAGGAATTTACTTCATAAATTTCGATTTTCGCAAAGAGTTTTTGTTTTGTTTTTTAATTTGATTTCTAGAAGCCAGAACAATTGCGGTATAAAATTCTATAAATTAGTTCAGAAAGATTTCAATTTCTTAAGCAGGCTTGTAAAGTGCCATAAGTAGCAACAACAGGAACAAAGACTTCAACATTAACAATCTTTTTCCTTTCATATAAATGAAACTGAAAATGCCAGTTTACGAAATTAAAAGATTTCACTAAGGCTACCATTTCACTTTTAAATTCATAAACTATCCGTAACTTCAATCATCTGATGCAGGTTCAAATTCAAGAAGCGAAGAGTGGTATGAAAGGCATTCCAAAGAATTCCATGGTGTTTGATGTCAATAAATTATTTTTATTCATGTAAACAAAACTAAAAATGCCAATTTAGGAAAGTGGAAAATGGCACCGAGGCCTTCATTCCATTTTTCAATCTATAAACAATCCATTTAAAAAAATCCCACTCTATCGATACAAAATGACAGCTAATCGAAAAGTGAACCATCCTTGGACCAAGTTATGGAAAGACATTAAATACTTTCCGAGTAAGAAGTTAACGCCTTATGGTTTCCATCGATCTCCGATGATAACAGAAAATTGAAAAAAGAAATCAGAAGCAAAGCAATAGCCCATTTTCTTAAAGAGACATACGAAGAAGAATAGCACCTAAACACAAAAGAAAAAAAAGAAGAAGGAAAAAAAAAGAAAAGATATTCTTGAAACGCCTGCAGTAAACATGGAGCACGCTTCTCATATTAACTACCCTCCATTATTGTGTTATATCGGTTGCATTTTATTCTATTTTTTTCCTATCATTAAGTCAAAAGCCGGGAGAGGGGGAAAAGTCCTGGTAAGATCCCACGTGGCCCCCCATGCCCCATGCCCCATGCCCAGTGAATAGCATTAATCTTAAGATTGACTTGTCTTCTTGAATAAAAATATTCTTCAATAAGAGCAAGCCAGCGTTACAGTGTAATTGAGTTTCCCCACTTGAGAGTCGCAGCACGTCAGTGCGAATCATGGAACTCCTGCATTTCATCCCTTCGTGCGCTTCGCTCTTATTTTAGACTTTTGAACGCTCATTTTTTTATGGGGAAGAAGCTTTTTATTTTCGTGGTGACTTTCAGAGTTAGTAACAAGGGAAGAATAAAAGAAGCCATTTAATCTCTCGCTTCAAAGCACCCACATAGGAATATGGGATTTTTGTTTGGATTTCTTTTATTTATTTTCTTTTTCTTCTTTTTGATAAAAATTATTTCTTCGTTCCTTCTTTTTTTTACCAGGCCTCGTCGTATTTAAAATACTTCGCTTATTATATAATGTGCTCTCACTGCGAGAGACACTCGGTGTTTACAAAGTAGGCCGCATGAAAATCTATGCACGTGAGTGTGTGAACAGTTATAGTGCAGCTGGGATTTGTAGGCACATGCTTAGCGTTCAGTGAACTTCTACACGCAGTGGCAATGGGAGGTTCATATAATTCATTGAGAAAAATCTAAAGCTTTGCATTTCAAACGCGAAAATCTCACTGCAAGCGAAACATTGATCCTCAATTATTTTTTTAATTCAGAAATTGTATTTGCTATGCATATTTGTATTTTATAATGAGGAAGTTAATATTTCTCACTAAGAAAAATTTTCTGAGTTGTATCTTAAAAGTTTGTTTTCAGTTTACTCGCAAAAGAAAATTTATTCGTAAAATCTATCATTTTATGTACTTTTCCATGCAAATTCCTAAAATTAATCTTTCCATTATTCTGCTTTATCACAAGTGATCATAAGACAATTATGTTTTCTTCCTTTTGATAACTTAATGGTCGTACCTGTGAATTTCTCAGGTATCAGTTATCACCAAATTAAATCATTCAAAGGCTCTATAATTCTATAGAAAAAAATACATAAGCCAAAAACAATTTATAAATACTAATCCTCATAATTCCATACTTAATTCTAAATTGATCAATTTGAATTGCATTCCCGAAATGGAAGTTGTCTTGGTATTAGATTATTTAAAAAAGAGTTTAAGGGTTGATGAATATAGCAGAGGAAGGCGCGGGGAGGGACTGTTATTGCTTGCATTTGAAATGCAGCTATTATAATAAAATAAAATACCTTTAAAAACGCTGAATAAAAAACAAATAATCTTTATTTTAAAATTCAGCAGCTGATTGTGAAAAAAAAATGATCTGACAAGGCATCAAGTTTTATGTTGAGTGTGCATTTAAATCAAATAAAATGTAAAAATTAGACAAAAAATATTTAAAAGTTTAGAAAGATCAACACCTGTATTTCATAACAGGGAAAGGTTCGCTGCAAAATTGTGATGAAATCTTAGGTCCTAAATAACAGAACTCCGTCTCTAGTTCTAGTTACATTGGAATTCTGGAATGCGTGTGGATCTGCTACACACTGCGACCTGCAGCTGATACTGAAAGAGAATGGGAAGGTTTAGGTGATTTATTTGTTATTTAATAGTAAATGATTAATGCAAAAAATTTTGCAATGTTTTATTAAAGGCATGAAAATGAAAATTTTGAAGAAAACAAATAGAAAATCTGGAACCTTATTCACGGTTTGAAGATTCTCTTACACGGAAACAGCAAGTCCGAAGTTTTAAATACTGGAACATAACAACTATTAGAGATATATATTAAAAGCATAAAAGAATTTAGGAATATACATTTGAACTATTTTTAGTGGTTCGAAAAGATTAAAAATAATGAAATAGCAAAAATTTTACTTTATTTGTTATAAGCAAAATTTTCCATCGTCAAAAATAACTTTAAATTAAAAAAAAAAATGTTTAGATATCTTGAAAGAAAATAATAATAGTTTGAAAATAAAAAAAATCATTTATCAGAAAATTTAGATTGTACAAAAATAGTTATAATTTTTTTTTCTTGAAATATTATTGGCGATATTAAGCGGTGAGCAGATAAGTGGTAAAGCATTGTATTTAAAAAAAAAAAAAATAAGGCAGATTTTTCTGTAAGTCTTTTTGTTAAAAAATATTTCATTAAAAACAAAGCAACAATTTACATTTTGAAAATATTAAAATGAATTCTTGATTCTTTTATAATCATTGAAAAAGTGGAAAGAACAACTTCCCATTGGCTTTATTTCTAAACTTTGAAAAAAAAATTATCCAAAAAAAAGTCATGGATCATTGCAAATAGTCAGCCGTCTATATATAACAGTTATTATTCATTGCCTCATATATTTTGCAATAAAGCAAGCTCATTTATCGCTCTTCATTCCAGACAAAATTGAGCCTGGATAATTCTAAGACTAGATTCTGGAATCCAGTCCTGGAATCATAATAAAGATTAGATGTATCCAAAAACGAATAAATAAAAACTAGGTCTAAAATTAGTGCAAATGGCGAAAATAACAATTTTTATACAAAAAATGGGAATAAAGATTGATTTTTATTATCTAATATTTCAAAAAATAATATATAATAATAAATAAACGGGAAATAAGTTTGATGAGTAACAATATTTATAATTTAAAAAATGTCAGACAGTTAAAATGATTTCTATAACAATAAAGATAATTTTAATTTTTAAAAATTCATATTCAACCCTTCCAAGGTAACAGCAGTGCAGCTTCACAATAAAGAATTCAACTCACATTATTGTGCACAAAGTTTTTTAAAAAGCATAAGAGAATTTTTTTTTCCTTTTTAAAAAATTTTTTTTTCTTGGGAGTACTGCAATCAAGTGAATTGGGGCATTAAAATGTCATTAACTTGTAATCATTAAATGTTCAAATTAGATATTTATTTGATTACCAAATGCAATTCAGAAACAAAAAATATTTTTTTATAGTTTTTAGCTTCGTTTGTGAATTAATCAAATTACAAATTATCTATTGCATTTTAATATTACCTTAGCAGAAAATCCAACTCACCAGAAAAAAGCTACGAATTAGCGATAAATACAAATTAAAAACCATTGAATTCTAATTACATAACCAAGAAGTAATAGTAACCTGAAGAAATTTTCACGAAAGTGAAGAAGACTAAAAATAAAAAGAGAGATCCTCAAGGTCATTAGTTATTCTAAACACTCCTCCCAGCATGCAAGGAAGAAAATTACGGCTGTAAGTTCATGGAACGGCATGCCAGCAAAACGGAATCACAAAGCAGAAGCTACCTTTACTCAGGAAAATTCGCTTAGGACATAGCAAGAATAGGTTTTCCCCCTTGGGATGAAAATGTATATTAAGCTATCCAGTTTTAGTCTAGCAAGTAAACATACGGCTTCAAAAGATAAATAGTAAATACTTGTATGAAATTCTTATATTGATCTAGCAATACTGTTTCTTCTGCTCTGAATCAAGGCATTTACTGCCGTATGCTCGCAAGCTGATGTAAATTCCTGCTTCAAATAAGAACTTAATATTCAAGAGATCCGTTATAAATATTTGCATCAGTGCGATGAATTGTTAGGAAATTTATTTCGATTCAGATATTAGATTTGTGTCGACCTTTTCTATAATGGTGGGATCTATTGGAGTTTTACATAGGCTCAAAATAGATGAAAAATGCATTAATGCAAGTATGGTGTTGTATTCAGATGTAATGCATAATGCAGAAGATATATCAGGACAAAATATTTAGGAGATAAGCATTTAATTACTATTTATTTTCATAATTTTGCTCACTTCTAAAGTTATATGCATGTAGTCTTTGTGCAAATATGGTTTTAAATATAGTTGTTTAAGAATGGTTGAGTAAAAATTGTGTATTTATAGGGTTAAAAAAACGATTTTATTGAATTTAATAATGCCTTATATTTAAATTCATAGCAACATCCAATGCAAAATAACAGAATCATATCATAATCATATCAATAACAGAATCATATCAAATTTTGATATTGTACAATGATTTAATATTTTGCTGATAATTTTTTATTATTCAGTATGAAATCTAATCGAATCTGATGTGAATCCAATTCAAATGAAACTGAAAGCAAGTGAAAATGACGATTTTAAACTAAAAATGGCAGCAAGAATTTATTATCAGTAATTAATAATTTTAATAAGAAATGCATACTTAATAAAGAAGCAGTAAGTAATTTTGTAGAAAGTGATAATAATTACTAAATTAAAAAATAATTTTAAAAATATTCATTTTCAAAGTTATTTTTGAAATAATAAGCAATTTTAATAAGCAAATTATTTACAGTTCTTTCAATACAACAGCAGTGCAATAAAACTTCAAAATAAAAAGTACGCATTACATTTAGTACGTACATTGTTAATTGAAAGGGTAAAAACTTTTTATTGTTCTTAGGGTGAATACATTGCAAGTAGTTAATCGAAGTTCACGATATTCATAAATTTTTTACCAAAATTATTTTGAATAAATAAATTTTTGTTGTTTAATGTTTATGATAATTATCAATAGGAATTTGTTTCATATTAAAAAGTTTTAAATTATGGGTTACCACATTAAATCAAAATGCTTAGCGTAATTTAGTAATTAATGTAACTCATAAATCATAAATAATCGAAATTTTTTATATAATTATTTAGATTAAGTTATTTTAGTAGCATTCATTGAAAGTTTGAATTACGCATTTCTTATTAAATATTAATATATTATATTGAGTGTTTAATTTTCCTACATAAACGCTCTCATAAAGAGGAATGAAAAGTTTTCAGCTAAAAGTGAAACCTCTAAACTAATTTAGAATTTGTGAATTCAAAAGATTTTAATAAAAAAAGAGTTCACCAAGATCTAGATACAATAGAAAATTCAATTACAATTTTTTTAATGCGCTTTTTAGCTAGAACACTAAAGAACAGGTTTTTTTAGCTTAATTATTTTCTACTTTTTATTTAAGAGACAAGCAGTTATTCAAAATAAATATCAGATGGCGCTATTGTCATCTTATCAAAATTTAATTCAACAAATTACTACAAATAATGATTTTCTAAAAATATTAAAATAGTGCACTTTCATGGAGGATACATACGTGTTAAAAAATTCAAAACTCGAGCATACCAGGGTTTGAATGACAAGTCTTTTACAATATTTCCTCTTTGATAGCATGGCAGAAACCAAGTTCCATAAAATTGTTTATATATAAAATATTTTAAAAAAAGGAAATTTTGTATAAAACTTTATTTATATAAACTCTAATAAAATAAAAGAAGATTTCTTCATTTTGAAAATTTATTACTAATCATTATCTAACAGAATTATATCATATAATCATCAATAAATAAAAGTATTCGTCAGTGGTATAAATCAGAAAGCTTGAGTCAGATGGAGTAAGATTTACTCATCGTGATTGGATACGCAACAAAAATGAGCAGATGAATTAATCATGTTATGATTAGTGAAAAGCAAAGGGTAAAAATTTATAGGATTCTGCTGTGATCAGGGGAATACTAGTGGTGGCCGACCACAAAGATCAACAATAGAAAGGGTGCTAGGGAATAATGCATGATTTATTTGGGGGTAGGATCTGATATATTGGGCAGTCAAAATATGACGGATTAACATGGAATAATATATATGATAGAATTTTTCGATTATATTACAATTAATTGATGAATAGCTTCAGTTTCTTTAAGCCAATTTTTTTTAGCTGTCTTGTAGAACTTTGTCAAACACCAATGTTTTTGCTAGCTTAAGCTGATGAAAGTTCCAGAGGATTTAATTTATTTCGTAACAATGAAAATTATTACTATTATTTTATTTTTTGCTCAAAGAAGTTCATTAAAAGTCTATTGTAAAACTTTATACTGCATGATTTTTTTTTGTTTCTTAAAATCGAAAAAATATTCGAAACGTTTAGATTTTTTAGAATAGTAAGAATTGATGATAAAATTGCGAATTGGTAAAATGTTGTTACTTTCAAATAAAACCTCAAATATATTCATATAATATTTTATTATGAAAAATAATATTATTATTTTTTCTTATATTTTTATTTACAATTGTTATTAAGTTTTTACAGAATGTTTTTTCAGTAATTTCATAAATGATGGCAAATTAATGTATTACAAATTGACGAAAGCACTCGACTTTTACTAAATTTAGTTCTTTGATTGTCAGTCTTAAAGCGTCATCAGTCACAACTTCAATTTTTTAAAGCGAAAAAAAAAAAAACTCATTTAAAAAAATGAAATAGAATATGCGTAAAAATCTTGATTTAATTCACCTAAAAAATGAAAGTAATCTGAAAAATCACCAGATTATTTTCTGACTTTAATGCATTTTGAGTTTCTGATACAAGTTTCATTCATCGTAGAATATACTGCTATTAATTTATTATTTTCTGGAATATGGTATAATCATAAGATTTTTCCTGTTTCAAAGGAAAATTCATATGCTACATTATAAAGAAAAGATAAATATTATAATAGACATGAGTTTTTCAAAGAACAGAACTATTTTTTATATCTTCGTGAATTCAGAGCTGTTGAAGAATTCAGAAAGTAATAAAAAATTATAGGATTCATAAAGAATGGTCATGAATTTGGTGAATTGATAATATATTCTCTTTTTTTATTGAGACCAAAATCAGTTAGCTAAATGGTAACAATAGATGAAAAATTAAATTTTGCTGAAAATTCAAAGAAATCTTCTTTTAATGAATTAAGAGCATTATAAGAAAAATTATTTAGAATATTTTAGAAAGGGTGAATTTTTATACTTTATAAACTTCAAAAAACAGATTGCGAGGCAAAATCATAATATTCAAGCAGCCAATAAAATCGTAATTGAAAAAATATATGTGCTAAATAAAAAAAATGGAAGAACACATAGCTGAATGGAGCTTTTTTGCAATTTAAATTTTTCAAGGAGCCTTTTTTAGTTATAACATAATGGCGAATATTATTCTGAAACAAAATGCGGCGAAGAAAAATTCTTAATATGGTTGGTTTTATTTTCTTTGTCTAAAATATGCTGAGAATTTAAGCTAGATTTGTAACTATATATTTGAAAGGAGCTTTCTTTCAAGTAATTTGAGATTAAAGTGCCAAGCACATTCATTGCTACTGCTTAACAAACCGTAGATATTACTGCTCAATATATTAAAACACAAATTAGACATGTGGATTGATATAGTATGTTCATGCTGAATTAATCATAATAGCGATAGATGATACTTCAAAAGTTAAAGAGTCTTCGGTGCTAAAATAAAATATGGGTTAATATTTTGGAGTGAAAGGAAAATGCGAATATTACATTACGAAATTCTCTTGCAGTTTTAAACATACTTTAAAAGCACAGATCGCGTTTGAACAATAAATCAAAAAAATTATAGAAACGTCACAAATATTTGTAGGATTTTAAAGAAAAACCAGTTCTTTGTTTTCTCTTGAAATCTAAAATAAATTTTCCTTCAAGCAACTTGAGGCAGTAGCTCTAATCTCCTCAACCTTCATATACTAATAGTATTGTCTAGCATCTTGCGGCATCTCGGGCCTTAATAGATAGATTTACAAAACGCCTCTTATGAAAATAGTATCCTTTTGAGAATGCTAATTTTCTCGTTTATATGGTAATGAAAACTGTTTCCACCAGCCTGTTGTTGCCACTAGGGGATCTGCAGGTAGAAAACTCTTTCACGGTTTAGCAATGAATGAAAGATCCCCGAGACTTGGAATATAAAACGGAAGGGAAATGGAAGTGAATTCTGTCTGTGATGAGCATCCCAGTTTTGAGGCTCGAAAAAAAGATCTCTTTTGCTTTCTTTATACAAAGATTTACGTTTGTTACCCTTCTCGTAAATATCCGGCCAGATTTTTGAGTTGCTCCGAAATGTAAATTTAGGTCCGGGATGCCAAATTGATTTGCAAGTTTTTTCATCACTTTTCTTTTACACCAAACGGTTATTTATTCCCCTCGAATGAGTCGAACCGAAATTATGTTTACGGAAGCGATGAACCTCTATGACACATCTTTTTTTCCTTCGCCTTCTTCTTCCTATCCCCTGGTTAAATGGTAATTTCGTTTTCTTCATGTAGATGTGTGAATTGGTAAACATGCGCCAAAAATTGTAAATTTATTCGGAAGAAATTCTTTGGTTTATTGCAGAGGGAAGAAGGATTTGAAAGCTAGCCACATCTGGAGTTGAAAAGTTTATTCTAATCAACTCTGGATATTTCCTACTTTGGAAATTTGATTTCAGTGCGATCTATCAAGTTGATTACAAAATAACTATATTTTTGCAATAGGATTGAAGAAAAATTCAAGATAATGATCACAGGCTCTAAAATGACGTTCAAATTGCAGTTTCGATTGCAATAAATTATTTGTAGAAATATCGATTTATAGTATTGCCATATATTAAAGAATTTCCTTCTTTTCCCTGTTAATTGCGCTTTGAAATTATTGTTTCATGCGAAAGGGGTTAACTAAAAGGCATCAACGTTATATTTGATATGCAGGTAATTATATAGTCACTTGATTTATCAGCGGATGTAGATACAATTATAGAAGTTTTGTGTACACATAAGTTAATCGGCATACAAAATATACAAGAATATTTACAGTTTTCCTAGTGACTAAATGCTCAACTTAACTATTTTACCTCAAAAATTATTTGAGATTTAGTGGAAAAAATGAATTGAAAAGCTATTTATTGTCGTTTGTTTAGTAAGAGATGAGACGCTAGTCTCAAAGCTTAAAAAAAAAGTCTGAATGTCAGAGGCTTAAATCCACTGTTATACAGGTAGGAACGAAGATTTGCATTTTCTATTCTTAACTGTAACAAATAATAAATGGATGGAAACCGCACAAATTCAAAAACTAGTTTTTTCTTCCAATTTAGTATATTCACGAGCAGTCAGTATCATTTCCTACTAAATCAATAATTTTGAAACCGAAAATCTTTTTCTCTGTTAACTCACATGTTTTTTGTGATAGAACAGATTTGTATCCACATTTAAAGTTTAGGATCACTAATAGGAATCACATTGTATAGAGCATATACATAGTTCGTTTTCCTATCGTAGATATTACTTTTGTGACTGTAACTATAGCTATTTAAACATTAAATGGTTAATAACTTACTATTAACATATATTATATTACATTCGGCTTGCACATTTTATAACAAGAAAACGTACTTCTTTAAAATTAGTGCACTGTATTCTAATTTCAAATGTGGTTTATCAACTCAATTCCAGAATCCATCACACATTTCATTGGAGAAAAAGAATGTGATGTCAGAACACATAATCAGATAATAAACATTTAGAAATCTGGCTTTTTCTTATTTGTTACTTTTTTAATTATGATATAATGATAATTCAAGAATGGATGTTTCAAAAATATCAAGAACTATTTTCGATTTTATATATTTCTCGGTATACACTAAAATGCAAGATTACATCTGGATAATGCGAGTGTGCAATAAATTTATGAAGAAATGCAAGAAAGGGCATATATTTATTGTTATATAAAACATTTAATAGTTGAGAATAAGAAAATACTGGAATAGTCATCTTTCCGACATATATTTATTTATCTGTATACTTTAGAAAATGCTGTTTAGGAAGATTTTTACTCTAATTTACGATACTTTACATTAAATTAAAATGGAAGTTATGCAGGAATTGCATTAAACTATATGCACTTTTATGATTAATATACTTTTGAGCGTCATTAACAACTTTGAGCACATGGGTGACGGTTATTAGGATAATTTACTATTTTCTCCCCATATTACAAAACACCGATTCATAACACATGCGATATACTAGAGAATGAAGCAAATTTTTAAGATTAGATACTTTAAAGATTAGCTACTGAAAGGAAAAGGAACCTCTTATGACTAAGTAGTACAATTATTGCACTAATCCAAGTTAGAAGGGAAAAAATTCTATGTTGAAAACCGCCCTTTACTCTTACTGAATGCATGTACACAATAAATCTAATCATTTTATTGGCGATGAAGATAAGTAAATGGCTACTGAGTAGCTTAACTATTTCTAAGACCAGTTATAGGATAATAATGAAACTCTTATGACTTAGTTCTATCTCAGCTTATGTTTAAAGATAATCATTATCTGATTGTATATCTGTACCTTCCATAAGGAAAGTTTTAATAAGGAATAATGAATTAACTTGAATAAATCAGCTTCTTTCATAACTCCTAGTTTGAATTTAATCTAAAAACAATTTATCACTATTATCTTCCCGCCTGCTGTTTGATGGAGTAATAAGAGAAGTGTCAACTTATGGGTAAGAAAACACCGTCTTTCGCTATCTTATAAATCATGATTCGATTTCCACGAATTATTGGCGTATTATTAAACTCCTTTCCTTATTACAATAATTACCCCCGAAACGGGTCGAATAGAGTGAAATTCTAGACAAGGATGCGGAGATATGATGTGAGTTTAGGTAATTAATTAGAAGGCTCTCGATTCTGGGATGTAATAATACTTATTAACTCAAGGGAGAGTTCCCTTTGAGGCCTTCGGAGGTGAAGCTGTCAAGAGGGTTCGACTAATAAATACAGAAAGTCCATCGATCATCGGAGCACCCTCAATAGTTTTAAGATATAAAGAACCTAAAAGAATTACTTTTCGGGAATGTTGAAAGAATGGCGAGGGATTTTAGAAGCATACTGAGATGCAAAGTTTGGAATAGCATACCAAAATGTTTCTTGTTGAAATAAAGTTGAAATGTGTTTTGGTTTGAGATTATTAATTTGTAATTAGTAAAATATTTTATTGTTTTTCTTCTTAAGACAAAGAATTGTACAGTGTAATGTCCCTTTTTAAGTTAGTAACTATTTATTTGTTTGAAATTTCGTATAAAATTGATATTTAAAATATTGTTTCCTGTAAGAGGAAAGTAAGAAATACAGTCATTATTTTCAAAGCAGGAGGTAAAAAAACGCTTCGAAAAAATTTTGAAAAATAAAAACAAATTGTGCGAATTGAGTTTATAGGACATACATGACAGAGGGCGCAATGGTTCTTTCATTTAATTTTACTCGAATTACCCTGTAATTATATTTTCGTATATAAATAAATATATATATATATTTCTGAAGTAGATTTATGTTTATAAGAAATCATATTTTTTCCAAGCATGAACTAATAATTATTTTAATACGCTTTTGTTGACTAAATGACACGGTAGAAATTAAATTTTATAACTTAAAATTATTGTTCATAGGATACGTGATAACATGTTCATGAAATCTTTTAGAGAAATCTTTAAATGATTCTTATTTAAAGATATGAATTCCTTTTTATAGCTTCAAAGTCTCAAAAAATTCGCTTTTTGTCATTAGAGTGATTTTAATTCAAAACTTTTCAATTCACATGATGATACTATAAATACATAAAACTATAAGGCAAAAAATGATTACCTTATTTTCATATAACAGAATCAGGGAAAATAAAATTCAAACACAAACATGTATACTAACACTCTTTTAACAGGGAGTGGAAGGAAGATTATAAATTCGATGATATAGTCGAAACTCTTTTATAGACACATTACACAATATCCTTACCACTCAATATTGGTTGATACAATATCTGTTGTCATTATACAACAGTTGTATTGGTACTGTGGTCTACTTCACAAGGTTTAATAGCACATCGTCGATTAAATCCTTTGTCTGAAACTCTAACAACAGTCGAGAATATACAGTTATAGTTGGTCATTTGTTGTAATAATATGATTTTAAATCTACAGATTTACGAGTATTTCTTACTTTTAAATAAAACTTGTGCAAGTATGATTGAAGTATGAATTAATTTTTGTTATAAATAAAAAAAACTGGCGTTTTAGTTTAAAAAAATTCAAATTTAATATAAAATAAACGTGGATACCTAGAAAATAAAATAATATAGGGAATATAGCTTAAAATATATATATAAAATATTAATATATAAATAGAATATAGCGTGTCACTTAAAAGCATTTTCTCTTGACTTCATAATGTTTAGCAATATTTAAATTGAAAAGGAATTTAAAGAGAAATAATAATTTAAGGAAGTTTGTGTCACAAGAAAAAATTGCTTTATAGGATATCATTTGTTTAAACTTTAATTAAATAATACCAAGAATATTAAATTGATCATATATTTTAATATGGAGGGCAAAACTCAAAGTTAGTCTTCTGTGTTTTCAATTATTTTATCTTTTTCTCTGAAAATATTTATTCTCACAAAAAAATTTCCGAAATAAGCCTAACTGGTGTTGGTGATCATGTAGATAAAAAAGCATAACACTTTCTTCAAATCGCAATGAACAAGACCAAAAAAGTAGCAGTGTTATTGATAAAGATATGCTTTTAGGATTAACAGAAAAACAGACATGTAACTTTTATTAAAGTTTAACATTTATCTAACAACTCATTTTCAGATTAAAATATACTCAAAAAATCAAACTATAAACTAAGAATGTATTAATTATTTCTATTTATTAAACTTTACTTAAAGCATGAATTTCCTTTAAGCAGCTAATCATTATTTGTTATATTTGAGAGAAATCTTATTATTTAATTTCATCATTTATTCCATTTGATGTTGCTTTATTTTTTAGCTGAAACTGATCGTCTTTTTAGATTAAATCTTAATGTTTTTTCTTTAATAACAGTATGTCTTCCCCAAAAAATGGAATGAAAATATCGAAGGAACTCATTTAATTATTCCTTTTCTCAGATTTCTAGAAAAAACCAACATGGAAAAAAAATGAAAAGACAAGGTTTTTAAAAAAATTATGAACATTTTCACTTATCAAACCAAATAAAAAGTCTTTTTTATCTTCATCGTCCAAAAATGTCCAAAATTTGTTCAAGAAAACTGGAAATTGTTGAAGGAGAAAATAACGTGTCAAAGACATACCAAAATAAGAAAAGAAAAGGAAGAAATGGACACGAAAAAGGAAATGTCCGAAGAAGGTGACCAGTTGGCCATGTCTCCTTCCTGCTGTCACCTGAACAAAAAAGTTCACTTGGTCTCCATGGTTACCAGTCCCCTGAGAGCGCAGTTTCAATGATCTATGGCTCATATAGTGCCCTTTTATTCCTCTTCCAGGATAAGACTGCTGTTCCTTAATGGTCGCCTGGACTAGTAATCGCTACTTTCGGTGGCTATTTCCAAGAGGACGCTGGACACTGTCATTGGATGCGAGAGATTTGTCTTCTATTCTGACCCCTTTCCCCCCCTGCACCAATCAGACATACGAGTACGCGCTCTATTTCATTCCTATCCCCCGATCCTTGAATTCCTCCCTTGACGTGTCCCTATGACACTGCATTGTCACAGGGGAGATCGAAGCGCAGAGTGAAACACAGTTTACCCATTTCTTTTCCCTCTTAGGAGAAAGGACATGCTTCATATTTCACTTGGATCTTACATCACAAAAGAAAGGAAGAGAATGCATTGATTTTAATTAATAAACTGGCTGCTGAATTTAAAATAGCTAATTATTTCCGGAAAGAAATAATTTCGGACAGTTGGATGTGACAACATATAATTCATTTTTTTTTTCATTCATCGCTGAAGAAAGGAATGAGATTCTTTGATTTAAATTAATAAATTTTATGATGTATTGTGCATTTAAAATCTGAGGTTAGCACACGATCACTTTTTTTTCAAAAGAGTGAGAATATTTTTGATATTAGTTAGATATTGTTGATTATTGATTAAATATTAGAATATTTTTGATTAGATTAGATACAGTTAGTTGAGAGAATCTTATGTCAAAACGCTTGTTTATTTTGATATGATTAATGCATTTTTAGTCGATTTATTTCTTGTCTAGCTAAATTTGCTTATTTAAACTAAATCTCTGTTTTAAACAATCTTTTGACATATCCATACAGTGAAATTTGTTATTCGTCTGTTTTCCTCAATCATATAATGATTTATAACAATACTGACAATTTAAGAATTTACTAAATGTTTTCCTCTGTATTAAAAAAGTTATTGCTTATGTTAATAATAAAACAAATCATTATGCCTTTTTCATTTTTTTTTACAAATTTTTGCCTTTTGTCTTTTTTAATCATTTCTTTTCTCTTTTAACTTTTTCTGAGTGAATGGGATTATTTGAATTCTTTTTTGGAATTTTATTTTTGAAAAGATTTAACAAAATGAAGGATTGTATTCGTGGAATTAAACTATAAGCTACGGGGAATAAACGGATGTCCTTTAATTATATTACAAATGATTGACAAGAATAATTTAATTCCTGATTGACTATTTATAAAATACTGTTTTACGCTGGTTTTAGAAGAAAATCGTGCTTTTAAAAAGAGAAACATTTAACTTTCAACAATGCTTCATAAATCTAAATATTTTACTTGTATGACGGAATTGTGAATATTAAGTAATTAAAACTCCTCATACAACTTTGAAAGAAAATGGAAATAATCATAGTATAATACGTGCACTCTACAAATTCGACCTACTGACAGAGTGAAAGATTATCGATTGATTGTTTATATTGCAGAATTGTTGAGGCTCTTTTTTTTTCGAACTGATCCTCAAAAACATTAGTCAACTTTTATTTACATCAGTTTGCACCGAATTTACAGGCTATGTGAGTCATATTTCGTGAATGAAATCATTCTGAGTTAGATACCGAGTTTAAGAGGGCATCACTAAATTAAATAAAATCTGATCATAAACCATTGTGATTTTCTCTCTTAATGCTAGCTTCTTTAAAAACTACAAATTGTGCGCTTTTTTCTTTCATTTAGTTTCTGAAAGGTTAATTACGAATTAACCATCAAATAAACAATGCGCTTTAATTTCATGGTTGGTTTTATGATGCTTTAAGCAAATAATTCGACTTAATTACACAGGCCTACATTTTTAGGGTTATATCACGTTTTTTAACGTTTGGTTATTGATTCCTATATATTTTTTCACGCTGAATCTGAATATTACATTAGTTTTTTTCCATCTATCCAGGAGTTTTTGCAAAACACAATTTTTAAAATTTGTAATATGTTGCAAAACATCGAAAATATGAAACATATTGACAAATTTAAAACGGATTTTTATTATAAAATGTATTTAACTTAATTAAATTTGTGGCTTATTCTTTACAATATCATAGCTAAGCACATTAAGAGTCCTTGGGGAGGGGGGCGACAAAAATTTAATGAAAACTGCACAACATTAGCCTAAATTTCCAAGATTGGAGACTTTTCATTAATTCATCAAAAAAAAAAAAAGAATCCTTAACGCTGTGCTTCTTCACAACGGAAATAAGTATGCGTCAATTCCCATAGGATATGCCGTGCACTTAAAAGAATGTTGTGAAAATTTAAAACTGGTACCAGATAAAATTAAGTACGACGCCAATGAGTGGACAATTTGTGAGGATCTTAAAGTTATTTCGATGATCTTAGGACAGCAAGGCGGATACACAAAGTTTCCTTCTTTTTTTATGTGAGTGGGATAGCAGAGAGAGGCAAAATCATTGGAAGTAGAAAGATTGGTCAAAGCGAGATTCATTAGAACTTGGGAAAAAATTTACAGAAAGCTTTCATAAATATGAATAAAGTTCTCCTTCCTCCTCTACATATCAAATTGGGATTGATGAAGCAATTTGTGAAAGCTTTATCAAAAGAAAGCAAATGTTTCAAATACATCTGCAGCAAATTTCCAGCCGGATCAACAGCAAAACTAAAAGAGGGTGTCTTTATGGGTCTAGATATTAGAAAACTTTTCAAAGATGGTAATTTTGAGAAAGAAATGGAAGTTGTTGAAGAAGAAGACTGGTCTGCTTTTAAAGATGTAGCAATGAAATTTCTGGGCAACAAGAAAGATGCGAATTTCAAATCGATAGTTTAAACCATGCTGCTGAAGTATCAAAATTTAGGCTGTTCCATGAGTTTGAAGGTTCATTTTCTAAATTCACACTTGGATTACTTTCCTGAGAATTTGGGTGCTGTTAGTGAAGAGATGGGTGCGAGATTCCATCAGGACATCCAAAAAACGGAAAATTGTTATGAAGGAAGATTGATGGACGGAAAAGCCGCCAACACAACATGACTGGTCAAAAGAGACAACGACACTAATAAAAGGTGACTTTTTTTACATACATCCTCATTAAGACTGGTTAAAATTAAACTTAATTAAATTGAAAGTTAAGTACATAAAATTAAGTGTATCAATATAAAATTTCATGTACCAAAATAAATTTGTTACATTTAGGCTAATTTTGTGGTAGTTTTCCTTAAATTCCCCCCCCCCCTCTCAAACGGACTCTTGATGTGCTTGGCTATGATATTGTAAAGCACAAGCCCTAAATTTAATTAAATTAAATACATTTTATAATAAAAAAAACGTTTTAAATCTGTCAATATGTTTCATATTTTCGATGTTTTGCAACATATTACAAATTTCACAAATTGCGTTTTGCAAAAAATCCTGACGTGATGGAAAAAAACTAATGTCATATTCAGATTCAGCGTGAAAAAATACTTAGAAATCAATAATCAAAAATTCAAAAACATGACCCATACAGGTTTGTGTTATTTAACGGTGTACATTGATTATTTTATACATTAAATTTTTTTCACGATTTTGAAATTTGATTTTTTAAAAAATTAATAATGATCAACTTTTGCACTTAACTTGTATTTATCATTTCACTAGTTGTTTGATTAAGTAACAGTTTCTGAATTACTTATTTCTATATCTTCAGCAACATTTATTTCCTGGAATTTCATATATGGTGATACTTTTTGATATGCATAACTTAAACGAGAATTATTGATTAAATAAATAATTTCAGGGAGCATGAAAAAATTATCAATTATCAAAATTCATCCTATCAATCATCAAAAATTTCCGAAGTAGAAACAAACATACATACACTTCTGATTGATGACACAGGGTTCTGTAGAACTAGATTTTCTGCATAGACAGCTTCCATGCGGTGAAGTTGCGCATACAAAGTTGCTCGTTGAAAAAGCGAGGGTAAGACAGAAAAGGGTGTCAGTGTACTCAACTGTTGTGATAAAACAGTCCAATACCCTCTTTTCCCCTCTAATCTGTAAGAACCACAAAAACGTTCACCAATAAGAAAATCAGAAAATTTGTGAATAAAATTCAAATTTAACAAATTTTCCTACTCAAATATATGATTAAGATATATGAAATATATGGATTACATTATTATCTTCCAAATATATAATTTTTTATTTTATTATAAATTTTGAATAAAGAACGAGGAATTATAATATAATTTTGTCCCTAGTACTGAAATATGTGGGTTAGAATTATCTTCTTATATTTGAAGTCGTTCAATACTTTTTTTTTCTTAATTTTCTAAGCTACTTCTAATTTAGAAGGAGAAAAGGGCCAAAACTTAGCCCCAAAAAAAAAAAAAAAAAAAAAAGGATACTAAGCAAAATATAGAAAACTAAAGCGAAGTATAGATTACTTACCGAAAGCGATTTTAAAAAGCAAAAGTGAATTGGTTCTACAGAATTCAGTTCTGAATTAATGACTGATTCAGCGATATGTATAAACAACAAAGGAATTTAAATGACATTTTCATAAAACTCTATACTATTTTAGAGATTTTAACATTTTATTTATTTTACAACATGCAAAAAAGAAATATTTGTATTAAGAATTGTAAAAGATTAAGTTAACTATCCGTATATAAAAAAATTAGTTGACGGTAGAAATTAATTACAAAGTGTAACCTATATATAATGTTGTCTATTTTTTAAATATATAATGGCATGTGATGTTTGCTATTTCGATACGACTTTAAAGAGACATGAAATGTAGAACATTAAACTAAAGGCAGAAGAAACGATAAATTTGAGTCAGACAAATAAGTGATAAAAATTTTTAAAAAAGGTTTATTTCAATCAGGTTTTTCTTATTGAGCTAAAAAATTTTAATTACAATTTAATTTTTTAAATTAAAAACTTTGTGATCAAAGCAAAAATTAAAAAAATGCGACGATCTATTATTTATATCATAGGCATGCTGGAATTTTAGTTGTATTCATAATATGTTTTAATTCATGTCGAATGTTTGGTTTCTTTCTTTTGGTAATGAATACAACTCAATTCATGATCACATTTTTTTAGGCGTTCATGCCTTTATAATCTTTGCTTTGATCAAACTATTTCTAATAAGAAATATTTTTTAATAGACTAATATTTTACAAAAACCGTTTTAAATTTCTACTATGTTCAACTTCTTAACTGTACATATGTTTTAAAATTTTAATAATAATAAAAAAAATTTTAACTAACTTTTTTTCAGATTCACTATAAGACGGCGTTTCTAGTTCTGAATTGAAATTAAAAAATTAAACTACCACTTGATAAATTGATAAGTAAAATATGAAAATATTAAAATAATTGCATCAAAGAGAACTCCGTTCTAGCGTATTAGAAAGTATATGAAAACTCAATTGCAAAATTTTTTTTTTACGGACGTGTAGCAAATTAAATTAAAACGTATGAAAATAATTTTAACAACAAAATAAAAAGTTTTAAAAAATTTACATATTTTTGCGAACTATTTAATTTCGGATTAATGTGAAGTAATAATAAGATTCATAAGCATGTATTTCTAAACATGTCTTATTTTTACCCAAGGGATCTGTCACTGTAAACAAGACTGCTCTACATGAGCATGCAACTTTCTACAACTTCGTTGCCAGGGCGCCGATTATTCAGCTCTAAAGTTGGCAAACGAGCCATTCCCTCCCCCTTCGCCCCAGAGTTGGGAGCTGGTTCATTTCATCGAGAAGCTCGCCCTAAAGAGGTCTCATTGTATCTTTGTTTTAAAGGGAGGAAGAGGAGAAAACTTTGTGACCCATGAGACTCCTTTTGGGAGGCAGCGTGTGAGGAGGGGGACGGAGGACTTTCGATTGGTTGAAAAAGCAATCTCCGGATAAAAGGGGCCTCATGGAGGCTGACGGGCAAGCCACCAGCTAGTTAGCATGTGAGTGTACGTGCCCAGCATGAACCATCGATCCTTCTGTTCACGAACTCCAGCAGCATCTTTTCAACTTTTAAAGCCCCTGCGCAGTTCGTGAAATTTTTGAGGGGGGACTTAGCTGGCGGCGGCCTCAGGAAATTCCAACCGTGGCTTACTCTTCACCCAGACCACTGCTTCAAGGATCCTACCTCTTTCCTCCCTTTTAATAAGGTAAGTTGGTTCTTTGGATTGTGGAATACTGCTGGCTGCTGCCTCTTCCGTGTTATCAGGGTGGGTGGGCGATGTTTGGCAAGTTTTTATTGGTCTATGAGGATATGAGAAGTTTCGTGACGCAAGCTCTCTATATTAATACCCGATATCATGTGGCGCCTCGCTATTGGAGGCGCTACGGTGACAAATCAGAAGGGCGTCCGCTCTCTCGCGGTGAACGCCCCTTTTCAATATGGAATATGGACGCGGGATATTTTTGCTCCTTCAAACCGCACATGGAAAGGGCGGAAACATTTTGAGGGATGCGGTTCCCCATCCCCTCTCTCCAGAACTCCTCCGTTCAGAAACGCAAACTTAGAAAGGGGGGAAGTAATCGTCCGTCCAAAGTAGACGATTTCCCCCTTTCGGAAGAAGATAAAAATTCTGCATTTGAACCGATTTATTTTATTCCATTATTACTATTTTCTTCTGGTCAACAATGGATGGGAAGCTTATGTTAATGACCTTGAGAAAAAGATTTTATAAGATTGTAAGGAATTTTAGATTGGGGTATATCAAGATATATGTTTTAATGTACCTCTTATTTTTAAAGAACTATATTTCAGAGAAAAAGATTCTTGGTTTAAAAGTTAAAAAGGCTCTGTCTGACAGATTTATAAAATAATTTCTAAAAAAATCTCTAGGAAAGAGAGATATCCCATAAATCACTTAATTGGTGTTATCAAAGAATCAATTAATAAAAAATGGGATCAGAGCATTTTTAATTGGAATATATATTTTTTATCCTAGATTTAGTGTTTTTGTATTATCTGTAATAATGCTTAAATTGAGTGAAAAACTTTAAAAAAATTAAAAAATCCTTTTTTCGAAAATTTCTTTTAGAAAGTTGCAAGGGTTATAAACTTTGTTTTTCCTTAAAATAAATATAATAAAAGAAAATTTGTGAATTTATGCTTTTAAGCTTAGTAAAAATCTGAAAATACAACAATGGTAATAGATTCCACTTTTCAAATAAATGAAAAGATGCATTTTGAATTTTTAATTAGTAATAAAAATGCAATAAAAGTAAGAAATATCATTACTACTGAGATGTAATTTTTAAAATTTTTTCGAAAAAATTCCTATTAAAGTAAAGAAATTTAAAATAGAGTTTTTCTGAAGTTAATTAAGGAAAGTAAATTATTTATTGCATTGAGTAATTCCATATTGAAGCAAGTTTTGAATATTTTTGATTGATAAGTTTTTTTGCTAATTTTATGTTAAAATGAATCTTGAATGGAAATGTAATGAATGTTACAAATATATTATATAGCATAGATACTTAATACAAAGCAATGAATAATTATTTATGAGTTCATTTTGAAAACTTTAAATCTATAAATAGTGCATAATAGAAACAATTAAACGTATTTCGTTAAAGTTTACAACTGCTCTAAATAAGTACTTTTTATAAATGTATATTTCTTTTTATCTTTATATAAATAAATATACCTTTTGTTTAAATCTGAGTGGAAGAAATTTGGAACTTAATATGCTGTTTGGAAAATACTTTGTGATTTAATTTTGTTGTGGAAACTTAACGGTATCGTAATATATTAAATGAATATAAAATCTCTCAAAAATAAATGCATACTAACTGAAACAAGAGCATATGATTGCTAATTTAATCGTGTTTATAAATAGTAACAATGAATATTTCCAATGTAAAGCAGAAGCAAACTGCATATGAGTTTCTATAATCAGTTTATTTTTGTTCAAATATGAATGATACAAACACTAATAAAATAGAATGCTTAATACCTAGTCATTGATCTTTCTCTTAGTTTATATCAAAGAGCATTTTAGTTTTAAAAAATTAAACAAATTATAAGTAATAAAATTATTTCGATGCATCATCAAGGTTTAATTGTAAAATTATTAAGAAAATGTGCTTAATATAATTTCAACTCTACCAAATCAAATTAATTTTGGTAAAAAAAGGAGAAGGAGATTAGAAGAAATGACCCGTCAACAAATATCAAAAATCCTAATGAGTTTTTCTTGAAAATATGAATTTAATCAAAAAATTGTATATATACGTATTCCATGACAAAGAGTGATTTAAAATATTTAAAAAATCTTGCTTGTACATAATTTTTAAAGATTAGATTCGTTTTTTCTAAAATGTTAAAACCTGTATTGACAATATACCGGAATTATCTGCTAATGTTCTTGCTCTTTCTTTTAATGCTTTCTCTTTATTTTAATAATGTTTCAGTGCTTACTCAATAAGTTCGGACAAGTGCTAAAACTATTACTACTGAAAATATATCGAAATTATCTATTTTTAGTGTTACTGAAAATTTTACCTTTAGTTTTAATTTAATGTTACTTTCAAGGACTTTCACATATAAATTTCTTTTTTTCGTACCCATTTCTCGATTTATAAAAATGTTGATAAATTATTAATGGTATTTTTTGCTGCTATGTGATTACTACCATTATATAATTCAGAACTTGTGTTCGTGAAAATATTTATTTCTTTATAAAATTATTATCACAAATTTATCAATACTAATAAAATATTTAATGAAATTGTATGATTATTTATATTAAATTTATTTTATGTTCATGAATTTTGAATGCTATAGAATTTCAAATTTGCAGTATGTATTTTTGATTTTTTGATCATTTCCTAGCTACAGATAAGATGATATTATGCTAATTAATATTTGCTTATTATCTTATAATTAATACTATCTTATTACCTTATAATTTAAAGGAATATTGAATAACTTTAGAGAAAATATTCTTATTTATTTTTTAATCTATTTTTGTAATTTTACAGTTTCCAAATCTCCACTCTTCTCCAAAACAATGATGATATTCCAAATAATCCTCTTAAAATAAATGGTTGTAGTGTCGAGTGTATCACTAAATTTATAGCAACATCATTCCACGGTTGTGGGTTTTTCCAAGTCGAAGGTTAAAAATTAAATTAAAACCCTTTTTCAGTTTTTGTGATCAGTTTAGCACAAAATATTGTTTTTAACTTTAAGATGTTGTAATAAGATTTGAAAGTTAATGACAGAGCAAGAAACATATCTCAGTATTAAGGGCCACTTGAAACCTATTCAAATTAATGGAATGAAAAAAATGAATTAAAATAATAACTTAATTCACTTCATAATAAATAAAATATTTATGTATTTCGCTTGATAATGAATAAAATAATTACATACTTCGCTTAGTAAGGAATAAAATAATTATATACTTCACTTCATCTATATTTATAATAAAGCTTAATGTGTGTGTGTGTTGGCGCTCTAAAGGCCAGATCGTTGGACCTACAGCTGCCAAATTTGGTATAAGTATACCTTGGAGGTAGGGAATGTGCACTTCTGAGCCCTTTTTTCTAATTTTTAATTTGAATTTCTAATTTTTAATTTGAATTAAAATTTAAGCGAAATTTCAACGTTTTTCCGTTATAACTTCCGAATGTATTATCGCACAAACATGATTTTTACATCAATTTAAAGTTTAAAAAATTAGCTTTCTAATAATATCAGTTTTTTAAATTTATAAATTAAGCTGCCATTTTTAACGAATTTTTAAAGAAATATTTTAACCATGTTTTTTTAGCACGTGACTGGATAAAATAAAAGAAAACAATGCCGGAAGTTCAAATAAAAAAAACTGTTATCGCAAAATAAATCTAAAGAAATGCTACTTTTAGCACGTGACTGGACAAAATAAAAGAAATATAAAATGTGATATTTTCTAAAAAAATAAATGCAAAACAAAGGTTTCTATGATCGTTTGCAATATCTAAATAATTAATTCAACAAATCTTCTTTACGGTAAACCTGGTTGAATTTAGACAGGATATGCATTGGAATCCCTACTTAATGGCATATTTCTATAATTGTTTCAATATCTGTATCATTAATTCAATATTTTTTTTTCATTATAAAATGTGATAGTTTCTAAAAAAATAAATGCAAAGCCAAGGTTTCTATAATCGTTTGCGACATCTAAATCATTTATTCAATAACTTTTTCCCTTTTTCGCTTTCTTTTAAAAAACAAATTTAATATATTGGCAACATCACCAAAAAAACCCCTTTTTAATATTTTTTAAGCATATCCGATAAATTATTAGAGCACTAAACTCAAAATGTTTTAACTACTAATAACAAAATCTTTTAAATTTAATTATTTCTTAAATTTTTTACTGATTTTAAAGAGAAAATAACATATATATTTTTTAATCTATACTTATAATAAAGCTCAATGTGTGTGTATTTGCGCTCTACAAATCAGACCCTGGGATCTACAGCTACCAAATTTGGTACATGTATACTTTGGTGGTCGGGAATGTGCATCTCAGAGCCCTTTTATCGAGTTTTTAAATTAGAATTTGATTTAACTAAAAATTAAGCGAAATTTCAACAATTTTCCGCAATAACTTCCGAAAATATTACTGCGCAAACAAGATTTTTACATCAAGTTAAAGATTAAGAAAACTAGCTTTCTAATGGTATCAGTGCTTTAACATATAACTTAAACTTCTATTTTAAACGAATTGTTAAATAAATGTTTTAACCAAATTTTCAACAATATATTTCGAAAAAACAATAAAATTTAATCTGCAAGAACAGGTCAAAGGGAAAAAATTTGGTTTTATCACCGTGTTGCCATCATTTTGACGGAATTTCAAATAAAAAAAAAATCTACTATTACTGCAAATTAAATCTAAAGAAATGTAACTTTCAGCACGTGACTGGATAAAATAAAATGAATATAAAATGGGATATTTTCTTTAAAAAATGCAAGGCAAAGGATTCTATGATCGTTTGCAATATTTAAATCATTAATTCAATAAATTATCTTTATTTATACATGATTGAATTTATACAGGATAAGCATTCAAATTCCTTTCCAATGGCCAGTTTGTAAAATATTATTAATAGGCATATATATTGTTTAATACTATTAATTTGATCTAAATGAAGTAAATAACTACATTTTATGTAGCTTTAGTCAAACAATGCATTTATGAATGATGAGATTTAGAAATCTTCATGTTTTGCTCTGTGAACCATATTTTACAAAATATTTTTATTAATATTTTAAATAAAAGTTGCTACGTCAATCAGTCTTTTAAATCAATAATTAAAACTGACTGATTTATAAAATTAAAGAATATCATTAGGAAAACGTGTTCTTTTAGAACTTTCAGTTCATCATCTTAAAGAAAATATTAATTTCAGGCCAATCAATGCCCGGGATTACTTCAAGGTAATGAATATGTGATTTGATTGAAAATTTTAGAACGCATTACTCATGGCGAACCAGCTGATCACCAAAGGCGGCTAGTAATAAATAAAATAATTATATGCTTATCTTAATAATGAATAAAAAATTAATAATAATGAAATAAATAATTAATACTTATATAAAATTTCTTATTTTGTAAAAGAGTGGTATTGTAGCCTACCGTAAGAGACGCAGCTGTTAGTCGAAATTTCAAATTTTGTATGTCGTAGATAAAATTCTCAATCATAAATAAAATTCACGATATATCTCTAACATTTGTAATGAAACGCACATTTCTTCGATTTAAATTATCAACATCAGAAAATACTTATATAATTAAAATTTCAACTTTCCCATAGGATACAAGCTCAGTGCATAGAAACTATTTTATATTCAATTTGAATATTTTTAAGAGCCTATATGGAGTCAATATAAGGTATGTTTAGATATGAAAGTACACAAAGTTTGGATATGATTCTATTAATTTAAAAAAATCTTATATGTAATACATGCATGATATTGATAATAGAAATAGTTAATTATTATCTTTGTGTTTTAAAAATAATACCAAAATTTTTGCTTTTATTATTTAAAAATTTATCGTAGCTTTTCTTAAGCATTAAATTAATTCATTTGGCTTGGTTCAACCATGTCCAGCCCTCTTATGATATAACAATACTACTTTAGCCCTGATTTTTTTAAATTTAAGAAGCCATGTATTATAATTCATATTTTATATGATTTACAATAAAACAGGACAAATATTACAGGTCATAATTTGTAGTTTCAAATTGTGATAAGAAACTATCTGAATTTAAAATTCCATATAAAGATTATTACTTATTTTTAACATAAAGAAACTTGTTTCAAATATTAAACTACTTTTTCAAAATTTGAAAATTCTATGGTTCTTTATATAAATATATTTGGTTGGATTGATTGTAGATTACTTCAGGATATGACAGTCAAGGTATTGATAAGAAATTAATGAAACGGAATTAAATATATGCTCATAAGATGCTTTTAAATAATGTTTTATAGAGTTTATTTGGATGCTTAGTAACTGTTCGTTAAGACATTTAATTGGCATCCTTTGAATTTTTAATTAAAGTTATTTAATTAAAGATGCATTTTTAATTAAATCCTTTGCATCTTCTAAAATTGAAATGCAGTTTTAATTATATATAAAATACAGGATTCCTACATCTCAGTTTTAAAAGTTATCGTTCTTGCCCATCCAACAGAATTAATGCAGAATGCGAAGAACAGTATTAAAGTAAGTAATTATCTTAATATTTAATTGTTAAAAAATTAAATTTATTTTTAATAAAAACAGTCATCAAACATTAATAGTTTTGCCCTTATTCTATTGCTTTGGTAGTATAGTTTTTCTTAACTTATTTCTAAGTAGTTTTACATTAAATGTTTTCATATTTAAAAGAATAATTCACAAATCTCCAATAAAAATTGCTAATTTTATAGTCTGTTTTAAGGAATTCAGAAATATTTTGATATTTAATGTAATATTTAAAATATATGCATTTTATGGCAACAAGTGATAAAAGTGTATTAACTAGTAATAACCACATTCAAGATGGACCTTTCTATAAGATGAAAGTGTACTAACTTAATTTTATTTAGTGTTATTGAAAAAAAGTTATAAAACTTTAAAAATCTATTCCAGAAGACTGTAACAAATATATCGGTAAACTTTATTCATAAATAGGTCTTTGAAAGAGAATTACAGAAATAAAATAATTTTCCTACTTCACTTGAAACAAGGCAGCAAAAATTGGCAAACAATATTCTAAAATTCTGAAATCTCATAATATGCATTTGTTAACTAAAAGAATTGGTTAGAGATGTTAGCTTGTGGTATTATTAGCCAGATCTGCCCTGATCGATCAAATATTTATAAAGCTTGTTAAAAATACGAATTAACAACAAAAGATACATTTAAGTTGATTGCATTTTCCCCCTTGTTTACTTGAATAATCTTCGTTACAGATTGTTTGATATAAATTATTTCGACATCTAGTGTAAGAAGATGGGGAATACTGCTCTGTTATGCATTCTTTATTGAGACTTTCAAGATCAAAAGGAATTGAACCTACCATTGATTATTCGAAACAATTATGTTCGTAAAATAAATAAAATTGTAAAAGTTATTCTATCAGCATTCGATAATTTCTGCTGAAATCAACAGTATAAAGATTACTATTTTATTCAATATAGCTATTTTATATTTCACAATTAAATTACATTATCATCAAAGTTTACCTTGGCATAAGATGGGAAGAGCAAACACTGAGTATTCTGGAGAAGAGCCTTATAATAGAATGCTGGTTGAATAATGATCGACCCTACACAATTTTGCGAAGCTTTGCAGTAACACATTTGAATTTTCGTCGTAAATTATGCAATATCATTTGCATGATACAAGTATAGAAAGTTTTATTTGGAAGAACAATTTTTCAAGAGAATTTCTCTGAGCGAGTTTCAGTGCTTTGCCTGTATCCCAATTTCAATCATCAGCATTCTTCGTGTGAGCATTTATTAAATTAGGTTTTTGATCGTGTTTATTCGACGCAACATTCACCCATTCACCCACCCTAGTGCTTCCCTCACCGAGATCAAATGCTCACAGTCCTGATTAGTTCTTGTGAAGCTCAAGCACGTCTTTCAATTAGCACAGCCGCCTATGAAAGTGAGAAAGTTAATTATAAGAGCCCATTAAAAGTTTCGCTGACCCACCTCTCACTGCTACCTGATCTAGTGGACTTCATACATCACAAGCAGCACGCCGTTTCTATAGCAACAGAGACAACTGGACATTGCTCATTACGAATTAGGGGAGAGGGAAACACAGTGGTTCTTCGAAGAAAAAATGTCACTAAAGGACTCTGATTCTTTTTAGAGAAAAAGAACAATTTATATTATACATTGCTTGAGGGTGAATTCTTACTTTAACGCAAATATTATTTAAACTTGATATTTTCTTTTGTCTTTAATATTTATTTTCAATCATCATTTGAATTAGATGAGGAAAATGGTTAGCTTAAGTACATTGCAAATTCTTCATACTTGGTGGTTCTGACTGCAAAAAACTATATTAATATGTTTTTAAATTTAAAATTATAAAATAAAATATTCATTTTATTTTATAATATAAATATTCATTTTATTAATTAATTATAAATATTCATTTTATTTTATTTCTTTATTCCTTTTAATGACTAAGCATCTTATTTCCTAGTATTATTCTGATTAATATTGGAGAATTATAATAACCTTGGTTTATGAATTTATTATGCCATAATAGAATATGCATGTTTAACTCTTCCAAGCATGGCGGTTTATTCCATGAATCATTTATATCAATTTTTTTGCTGCTCAGTTTTTAAACTACTTAATGAATAAAATATATTTTTAAGCTTTAAAAATATAGTTTATTCATTAAGTGGTTTATGAATAAAAATTAGTATTAATTGTCATTTAATTAAAATTAATATTTTGAAATAAGTGGTTCAGGAAAGGAACCAACAAGCTTGAAAAAGTTAAGAAATTCGCAGCTTTATTTAAAGCTAGCTAAAAAAAATAGTTTCTATATTCCAGCTGGACAAGAATTCTCTCTCTAGAATGTTTAATTCAGGAGTAATTTGAACCTTAGCAATAGAAAAAAGAAAATGCTTTAAAAAAAGCATTTTTCTTAGAATGAAGTATATTAAAAACAACAACCGTGCCATAAATAACAACACATTGTGATGTATAGATAACATAACCTTTTATTTTGTACAGATTAAACAATAAATATTTGCTGTATAAAGATAATATGCAATATCCATAGATAACATCAAATGATAATACGTATAGATAACATTAATTTTTGTTTTCCATCGATTAAACAATAAGTATTTGCTGAAGAATTAAGCTAAATTATAAGGTCTAAGGCAAAGTTATCATATTTCATTTTCATTAGTTGGGCCATAATTGAATAACTTCTGGAATATAAATGGGCATATAAATATAAGTTAGACTATACGATGAAAATTACATTGATAAACCATAAGCTTAGGATAATTTTATGCATCATCTCCGATGTTCTTATTTTGTGTAAGGCTGCCTAACTCTACTTTGTCCTTTGAAAATTTGTAAATAAAATAGTTTTTTGCTAGTCTGAGCTTCTGATTCGACGGATAATTTAAAAACAGAAGACATTTACCTCTGATATTCAATTTCATTGAATTAAAATAACTAATTCGACTCTAAGTATACTTAAAATATATTTCACTGTAGGAATGTAATAATTTTATTCATTTTTTCACAATTTTTACTGCCTTATTTAATGCAGTGCACATCGTTCCTCTTTGTCAGATGGAATCAGTAGTTGAAACTCCACCTGGGTTTTTTCCCGCTAACATAAACTTATGACTGGATTGATAATACGGAATTAAAGAAGACAGTTGCAATTAATATTCAATTTCGTTATCTAAGAATAACTTACTTGAGACTAAGTAAGTTTAAAAGGTCTTTTACTTAAACCTAAAAATGCTTATTTTCGGTGAACTAACCATTTTAAGACAGAATATCCAATAACAGCAAAAAAGAAAAAGCAGTAATATTCTATGAAGATGCTGTTAAGAATTACAGCGTTATACAAAAAGGAAGAAAAGTATCTAAACATTTAAGATGAAAGGACCATTACGTTCGAAAGTGAAACACAAGTAAAATAAATCAATTATTTTCTTAATTGGTCTTTTAAGTGCTTCAAAATTTTAAAAAGTCGGTGTCTTCTAGGAAGTGTGTGCGTTAAGCGAAATAAATAATTCTGCACGGAGGCAAATGTTTGCAAACATGTTTACAACCGCTTTTAAAGCGCAACCATCCTTCTCCTTAATAAGGGCTTTTTGAAAGATTGCAGTTCCGCCCCTCCTGGCTTAATTGATCGCAGTTAGCAAAACTCTTGGATTATGGGAGCACTTTTTCCAGCAAAGAAAAAGGATTTAAAAGCAACGAAAGATAGATTTTTGCGCGAATTTCTAACCGAACATAATTGCGGATTATATGCGGCTGTCAGAACAGGGGGAACTTTAAACCGAGATAAATGGGTTTGCTCTTCACAAATGCGCTAAGAGGTTTATTATGCTTCGGTAAGGCATTGATAGTTTTTAACAAATGAAGGAAAAAACCCACCCTCATCTGCAGTGGGGTCTAAATCCCTGCTACAGCGTCATTAGTTCGTATAATATTCAGAACAAATTCTTTAAAAATATCGCAGTCCTTCAACGCGATCGGTTGTCGTTTATTTTCATTGAGGAACTTAAGTACCTCAGATAATCCTTCTTTAAGTGTATTGTCTGCTCTGCTCATTAAATATTCGCAGTTTCTCTTCGTGTGGAAGAAAGGAGTTTTTCTAGCTGGCCATCAAAATTTCCACTGGCGAAAATGAGCAATAGGTAAGTCGGTTAATGACTTCGACTGCAGATGGATACCATATTTCTTTTCGGTTAATGAATAAAGCGCTAATCGTGATATTTTCTCATTCGATTAATGGCTTTTTCCCAAACGACGCTAATTTATTTAAAGATGCGAACTTTAAACTTTCTGTGAATTTTATACTTCAGTACAAGAACAACGAGCATTCCCAGTGAATAGTAATATTTGAAATAATCAATATGGAAATACAACCCCATTATTTACATTAACATTGTTGTTTCGTCAGTTGTCTTTATCTTTCTTCAGCACTCATTTTTCTAGGTTGAAGGAACCAATAATGTATTGTCCCTTTCGGTGATTTTTTTTTGTTTCGAATTCCAGTAAATTGCGATATTTAAAATAGTCGATACTGAAATACCTGTTATATTATTTACATATTGTACTAGCGTAATACATTTTATTTTGTTTATTTAAAATCAATTTTTCTGGTGTCTGTGAGTATGGGTGTTTTGTTACATTCTGTCTGTTCTTTGTAAGAGAGTATGCATTCCAACATAACATTTCAGCTCTGGCTTCACCGTAATTAGTCTATACAAGTTTTTATAAAATTGTAATACAGACAATTGCAAATAAATAATTGGGAAATTTTTGTTAGTTAAAAATTCTGTTTATTTTTATTCTGATTGGTTGAAAAATTATGTTTATATATATTCTATCAATCATATGATGAATAATTAAAAAGATCAGATGAAAATCTCAGAAGAAGTCTGTAATATAATTCGCAACATATTGCACACCAAATTGTTACAATTAGACAGGATCATTCAGCTCTGAGACAATTAAAATAACACTGCTTTTTGTAGGATACATTGGATGACGGACCAAAAATAATAAAGGAAATCATGCATAATAAAATATAATCATACAGAATTCGAGATAAGTTTTTCGAAATTCAGTTAAAAGGGATTAATTTGGAAGAATCATAAAAAATGTATCTTACAAATGTCTTGAAATGTATTTCAGAAAATATCCTTGAGTATATTTCTTGCCAAAGAACATAAAATATTTAACTATATTTTTGTAAATATTGTAATGCTCTATGATATATATTTTAACATGCTAGGCTTTTAATTTCACCAGCAAAGTCTTACTCTCATGCTTTGTTGTATGTATATCTGCATTTTGTTTTATTAAAATGAAACTACAATCAATAGATGTACAGCATATGACAACATCAATTTAACCTCCCATGTTCTTTGCTAATTGAGAATAAAAATTTTAATTTGATCTGAAAAGATTGCAAGATAATATCAAATAATATTTTTAATAAGTAGCATGAGATAGTAAACATAACATAACGTAGTAAACATAAATAAATATCTGTTCCATTTTAAAAAATCAATAAATAAAATAAAAATAATATGTTGCAGCAATTAAGAATACAAGGTTTGGAGCGATTCTCATTGGTCGTTTATCTAAATGAAATATTTAAAGTACTGTCCCACTTGCAGATGGTAACGAAATCATTTTTTTCGTATAAAAAGTGCCAAATTTATTATCTGTTCCGCTAAAAGTTTATTTAAATTTCAAATCCCATCCTATGCAAAACTGCCGAAATTTCGATCATTGCTTTTCAATTTGAAAAAAATAAAAAAATAAAAAAATAAGATAATTCCCCTCAACCGTACCTTTCATGATATGTTTCACTCATGCATAACTAATGAAGGGCTTCGTTTTGAGTTCAGAACTTAAAATGAGTAACAATTCATTACAATTTCTACTGACCTTTTCCTAAATGGTTAAACAATGCTTTTAGCATTGAATGCATTTACCACTGTAGCAAACGACTGAGGGAAAAAATTCTCAAAATGAAAAAAAAAAAAAAAAAAAAAAGAACTCCCAGCGTTCTAGGAAATTTCAGAACACGGGAGCCTATTAGAATACGAATAGGAGGTCCTTTCTCGTGGGACTTTTTGAATCCCCTGATCTAACCGTAAAATAGCAAAAGCAAAGAAAGGGGAAAGTATGGAGGAGGTGAGTTGGTGGGTGGGATGACTGAAAAAAAACTCCGAAGGAAGACAAGCATTGAGTAAATTACAGGGCGATGTGCATAACTGAATAATTTTGGTTGCGGAAGCCGGTCTAAAAGTAGATGGATAGAGAGAGAAAGAGAGGAAAAAATAATAGAGAGAGAGAGAAATTTTGTAAAAAGTAATGCAAGAGTCAAAAGAGAACATATAGAGGACCAAACAAAATGTGTAATGGTGTTTGGGAACTTCCGCTTGAGGGAGAACTGATGGACCCCCCACAAAAATGCGGGGCTCATCAGGGGGATTCGATGTATGAAGGAAGTTAAAATTATTTAAATAAAATATCAGCATTAAGGAAATAAGATATTGTAGGGCTCCTGATGACGTTCATACTTTCAGTAACTTTTTTTTTTCTTTTGGAAAAAAGAAACTTCAGTATCGTAAGTGCAATTTGAATTAGAAATTAATTCAGGGTTTCTGATGGCAGAGAAGATTTAGGAAAGTAATGGAGAGATTTAAGTCATTTGAAAAGAAAAGAAATCAGTTTTGAATATAGATAAAGAGTGGAAGACGATGATGAAAATAAAAATATTTTTGCACGCCTTTTATATTAAGCATACACTATTCCGCTGAAGTAAGGAAAATTTTATCCATTTCATCACAAAAATCCATAATTATTCAGATAATCATCATTATTGTAGAATCAGGTTCATGAAGTATCATTCACGCCATCGTTTAAAAATCTAATGTAATTTGCAAATATAAGAAAATGCATCGACAAATTTTATTTACTCGTATACGAAATACGCAAAGAGGCAGTATTATATTCTACTACAATATTATATTCAATAATATTGATATATATTCAATAATATTGATATATATTCAATATATAAGTATTATATTCGAGTATATTCGAGATTTCAACGAATCTTCCCGTTTCAGGTTTCTTTCAAACAGAAAAATACATTTATGGAATTATGTAGTCTGTCTCTTCTGTATTTAAAAATGCTTTGAGCTAAGCGGGTGCAATTTCTTATATGGACTTTGTGCAAAATTAATAGAGATTTTTTAATTCGAATTTTGGAAGAATTCATTCAGAGAAAGTATATTTGTCCGATTGTCACAATGGTTTCAAAAAGTAAATAAAGTAAAAGAAAAAAAAAGTAAATAAATATAATTTAGCAGACTTATTTAACATCTAAACTGTGGATTTACATCAAATTTTGAGCCAAATGTGTCGAAGAGTTGGCCTTTTATCTTTTAGTATTTTAAAATGCCTGTAAACATAATAGTTCAGAATTGCAAAGATTTAAATAAATAAAATTTGTCACGGGATTTTGTTAATAAAAAATGTAGCTTTTTGTTGTTTTTTGGTTTTAATCAGTCATACAAAAGTCAATTCAAATACATATTTTATTTTCTATTACTTGCATTCTAATAAAAATTTTCAATGAATGCATGTTTGATTCACGCCAAAATTCGACATTTCATAGCTATATTGCTCGCCAATATCATGCAGTTATAACAAAGATACCACTTTTCTTTATTGTTCTATGAAGCCTATAGCTCTAATGTGCAGACTCTAAATATAACAGTCTGAGCTCGAGAGATACTTGATTCCTTGTCTAAGGTCTATAATGTTATGCAGAGGAGAAGAAAATAACATCTGTATTAAAGACTATGCTAGAACGTTTCTGGGCGATTACTCTCGATGCTTATGAATATCTTTCCACTACTTAGAAAATGTTAAAGAACATAATTTGCGAGTCATGAAATAATATTCCCACTACAATTTGTAAATCATGCATAATGTGAATTGCGATTTGTGGAATAATAAACTTTTGTTAGACAAATTAAATTGATATATGTAAAGATTTTTTTTATCAAGTATTGGAAACCTTTACTTTCATTTTAAATAACTAAACAGGGTAGAAATGTTTAGTAAGAGAAAAAAATGCTTATTAAAAAAAGAAAACTGTCATTAAATGCTTAATTAATTTAATTGTTTCGTAATAATTTATTATTTATATTGATTTTATTAATTTTTATGCAATAGTTCCATTTACCTAGGGTTTAAGGTCCCAAGTACTGGACCTCAGGCTCCAAGTTCCGAAACTGATTCCATTAAAAATCCGCCGTATGTACTTGTACGCCATATATATGAAATTTGATATTATGCATTAAATATTCTTCTTGTTGGATGCGGAAGATTGTAGAAGAGGATGTTAGTCCAGGCACCGTTTTCGTGCCTTTACTGACTGAAATTTACCAGATTTCAGTAGATTTAAGATAACTTCACGATGTTTTAAAACGGGATGTTACTGCAACTAGACAAAATATAGTGTAATGAGGTCGGGTATGTGAGTACCGCTTTTACAACATGCAATATTGATTCTGAATTTAAACACTTCTCTTGATAGTGATATTATTATAACATATTAAAACATTCAATGATCTTTAAAATTTCTTGAAACCGGTTATTTGTTTAATTTAAAAATTTAATACATAAAAATATCATCAGAGCACGTAGTTCCCCCTCATACTGGTATAAATGGCGACCAGGTTTCGAAAATTTAAAAATATGAATATAAAAATGATTTTTAGTTGTTTCTTTAGTTAAATAACTATATATAAATGGTAGCTTCATAACTAAAAATATAATATTTTTACTGCAATTGTAAGTAAGGGAACACTGTCCTCTATATTTGAAGTAGATTTAGAGTGTCACAGACACTTTCAATTTTTTTTAATACTGAGACAGTAATTTACTCTTATAATTTTTTTAATTATTCTGTGAGCTGAATTATAGAAAAGAACACAGATGTGTTTTAGTGTGAAACTGAGAAAAGTATAATAATTTTTTAACTTGACTGAGATAATTATAATCTATATTAACTGAAAACTTTAAATTAACAGATCAGATTATTATCAAAATCTGCTAGAAAAATCATGTTGTTATTGTGTAAATCAAGCTTTCTTTTTAAAAATGAAATCTATTAAAAAATATAAAATTTCTAGTTCCATCAAGTGGTAAAACATTTAAACTGGTTGATTTAAAATATAAATTTCGGTGCTCGAAAATAATGTGTTGTAATAAGATTAATACTCAATTTTAGATTCTAAAGCAATACGAAATAGAAATCGTTTAATCGAAAAATTTAAATGAACCGTATTTGGGAATGTTAATTTAAGACTTAAGCTAACAGTCTTAAAAATATAAGTAAATCATAAGCTATATGCATCCCACATTTATTTAATTGTTTTGATGGAATTATCTTAACTAATTCACGATCTTAATCATGAAAAAAAATTTCCTCATCAGACTATTTTTATGAAAAGGCAACTCATTTTAACTTATTCTCACAGTTTCATTAATTTGCCCAGATTATTTCTGATCTTCATATGAAAATAATGCATAATCGTTTAATACATTTGTAATTATTTTTGGTCCCAGCCTTTGGATTTTTAATAGCGTCCCTCCCACAAATATAGAATTGGGTCAGTAGTCAATAAAAATAAATAAATAAAGCCTTTAATTTTAATATAAAATTTGTGGATGTAAAGTATTTATTCATAGCTTTTAATATAATAATAGCAATAGCTTAGTGGGAATAAGCTGGTGCCTGGAGAATCTATACCTCTCCCCTCTCCCACTCGCTACGCCACTAGTTAATAGTGCTGAAAAAAAAACACTATATTTCCTTTTCTTTGATTTAATTTCTGCAATATTCTATTGTTTCGTGCATTTTATTTCTAAATGAAAAGAGAAAAAAATCAAGATTCAAAGGCATTCTTCGGGACAAAAAATAATTCTTTACTCTAAACAAATAAACAAAATAGAAAAGTGAAAATGGATATGAAAATTTCCTATGCTTTCATAATTTTTTGCATGAGTTTCCAATTTGAATTCTTTTGTTATAATGGCATAACATTTATTTTTAATATAAACGAATTCAATAGCTAGGTGAAGGACTCAACTGGTTCCTTGGACTCCAGCCTTAAGACGCTTGAGATTGTATTTGAAAATTTAGCTATATTATTTACAAATCACATGAGTTTAAGTGCGAATGCTCAAGTCCTTAGCATCCGCAGTATTAGAATCAGAGGAATCTGAGTACTTCAATTCTTCTTATTTCCGTAATGTTCCTTTTAAGCCGTTTGTGTTTAATTTAATTTAAATTGTATCTTAAATCCTCTTTTTTTATAAAGACTTTTTCGAATTTCATTCTCTCAATTTTTTTCTTCCTCGTTCTTTTTTAACTTCTAGTTTAATAATGACGTTGTCAATAATTTAATAGATAGTGTAAGTAAGTTTCCACCATTTCGCTATTCTAGGGAAACACATAGTTGCAACAAATATCGTCCTTTATAATTGCACCCCTTTGGTTGGGGATGGACACGAGCCATTAAATCAGTCTCTTTACCCTAAGATTACATCATTTGAATAGATGCTATTTCAGCATTGACACTTTGAAGACTGGGGAATATACAAAATGTATTATTTTGAAACTCATGGTAACTGGGTAGTCCTGCATCTATTTCTCTGAGCACTGATTATCCCAAGTCAATGTTTGAGACTGGATAACTGAGGGGTACCATATATAATACTTTTTATATTAAAAAAACTTGGAGTTTAAAGTCAAATAGTGTAATCTTTAAATTGACCTAGTTTTATTTTTATTTTGTTAAGTTATAAAATTGCACTCCATAGATGAGCTTGAAATGAATAGTATCTCAAATCCGAATTTTCTTTATTTTCTATTCATGAATCGGAGAAATTTTTAGGGAAAAATTTCTCCCACTCATGTATAAAATATTGTTTCAATTGTTCACGTGAGCCTGGTAATTTGGCCATTGCTTTGAAGATACGATCTATCTGCTGTTTAAAAATTTCTTTAATTCCTACTTTAAAAACATAAAGAGTGTACTCGTATTCCCTGGGTAATTTTTTACGCCTCCTTATTGCTACCTGTGGGGGACATTTAACACTTAAAAGAAATTTAATTGTCGAAAGCTGGCGTTTACTACACAGATAGTTTTCTAAAAATTAAAAAAATAAAACATGTAAACAAGGAGATGACATGTTAGTATTTACTTCAGTTTGTTTTTAAAATATTACCACTTATTAAATATTATCTAAAATACATACTAATCCAAGTTCCTAGTCCCAACATATGTGCAAGTCTTTAAAACACTGTATAGCCTATTACAGAGCTGAATGATAAAAAGCCTTAATATGATTAAGAAATAAAATTTTAAAGGACTTTTATTAACGATAAGCAAGTTGATGTAGTAATTAATACTATTGAAATAATAAAATGTCCATAAATTAATGTTTTTTCTCGTAGTAAAGGGCAACAAATAGTTGTATACTTGATTTATGAAAGTGCTTCTGAAATATTTGAGGTCCAATGAATGAAAAAGTAAGGCAAGAGTTTATTATTAGGAAACTTTTCATCTCTAGGCATATTATTATAAAATGCAATAACTTCCAAAGTAAATGCACTCCGATGTTCAGTATGTCAGTGTCCTTTGAAATATCTTCACACTTTAATGGAAAGGCCATAATTTAATAATGTACAAATCCGCTACTTTCACTCTCAACACATCGAATTAAAATACATTCTTCATGAAGTTCCCCATCCTCAACTTTTTACTTTTTAAAAAATGACTAGCTTTACTTTTTGATTTAATTCTTAAATTACTTTTAGATTGTGTTTTACCACGTTGTTACATTTTGTAGATTTTGCACGTTGACAGGTATAGGAAAGCGATTCAATTTAGAATGAAATTTTTAAAACCTTTAAAATAAGATTAAATCTTGCCACATGTTTGGCGCAGTTTGATAAAAAGTGGTTTTTGCGCCAATAAACTCCATCAACCAACCAAAGTAAATGGTTACGAGGTAAATTTTTAAACTGTTTTAAACAGTGATAAACAAGATCTTGAAATAATTAAAATTACAAAAAAAAATTTACCATCTTCAATATTCCTTCAAATAAGAAAATGGTAAAAACAAGATGTGTGTTTTAAGTTATAAAATCGCTTGTTTATACATTTGGGCTGCTTTATATAAGTAAGCTATTAAATGTCTGAACAATTAATATCTTTAAGTGGATAATAAGGTCCCAAATAAAGCCACAGTCTGTAAAGAAAATGAATGACATCAAGGAGGGAACAGAGGTTTGGTGCTTGAGAGAATATTTGTCAGGGTCAGCAATCCATGTAATTTCGCGTGCAAGTCCATGCCCAGTCTCTGTGAGTATGAGCAGGAAACAATTAGTTGTGACGTGACCCCAGTTTCACGGCTAAGTGAATTCGGGCACTCTTCAGGAAGGCCACGACTTGACTGCATTACGGATTGGGTGAAGGCGGTTGGACAAGCGAACCACCCACATGCATCAGAGACGCCTCCTGATCAGACGGCGGAAAATATTTCATTTTGTCCCAAATACTCTTATGAGAGCAGACCTCTTTCGTCAATACTGGTAGCATGCAAGTTTGTTCGAATTTCTTCCTGTATTACATTTGCTACATATAATGTATGAAGAAGAAAAAAATGATCTTGCTTCTTTCTCAGGGAGATTATATTTTGCTTAAGAAATTAGTTATTATTACAAATATGAAATAAAAAGCTGGAATTTAAAAAAAAAACGTATTTATTGGGTACTAAAATTGTAGGGAATAAAAATTTTATCAAAACAAAGTTCTTAGAATTTTGAGATTGATATAAATAATTAAAGTGCATAGAAATTCTTATCACACGTGGTATATTAATTTTTAATAAATGTTTAATAGGTTTTTTTTGTTATTCACTGTGGCTTTATTGTTTTAAGTTTCACACATTTTTACAATATTTTATTATTTTTATTGAAATAAGTTTTTTTTTTCATTTAGCACACAATAAAAAACACAGTGCTTTTTATTTTTATTATTTCTATTACTTTTTTAGATTTCTGCTTTATAATTAATTATTATAATTTTATTGGAATTTTGTAATTAATTAATTTCAAATTTAATACTAGTAGTAACCTCTCAAAATGAATAAAAACCAAATAAAAGTTAACTATTCTTTACTTAATTTAATTATTAATGAATTAAGTTATTAAAATATTAAAATATTATATTGTTATCACATATTGTATTGTTTCTCAAATTTTGGATTTAGAGTATACGTCCATTTGAAAAATTCAATAATAAATTCAGGAAATGTGTCAAATCAATATGAGAATGAAATTATAAAAAACCCTAAATATATTAGTTGCATCAGCTTTAGAGCAGATAAAAAGAAGTATGCTGAACACTATTTTATAAGCATGATTTATACAGTTTTATGCTCTGTTAAGTCTTTAATATTCTGACTTTTCTAAGAGTAAAAGGGAATTTCTCTTCTTTTAAATTGTTTTTTGACCACCGAAATATAGGGCGAATATTCTCAATGGCATTGTTTTTATTTTTTCACAAATTATTAGAGATCCGAATTGTCCTATTTTAACACAGTTATGTTTTTCCCATACACTGAAAACTTAAGATTATTTTTATTCGTTCTAGGGATATTCGTCGGTTTGCTAAAGTTGTAATCGTCAGTCTATTTAAAATACTACTTTGATGACCTTTAGCATGGCTATATAATATTATAACCAACAAATTCCTTTGTTATCGGATACAAACAAAGTTTCAATAAAGAAAAATGATAAAATTATGATATTAGATAGACTGATGTCACATTTTGATTAATTCCTATCGAATTTCAAATTTCAGAAATAAGAATGAATGGGAGCTGTCTCTTCAAACTTAAATAACTGGAGAAAGTTTGACCTATCAAGGCAGCAAGTCAAAAGTCAATACTGAGCATCCGGAATTCGAGTTCGAATTTCCCTGTAGCAAAATATCTTTCATATTATTGAAGTTAATTATATATAGATTCAAATATTCTTACATTGGCGTAACATAGAAGTTTGGAGAATAGGGTTGGTAGCTCAAATAGCCTGGAAAGTAGGGCGTTAGGCTCGCATCCCTGAGGTTGTAAGTTCGAACACCGTCGGCCGAAGACTCTCCGTGTGTGTGGTGACTGGCGTGTGTATAAGTCTGTCGTCATCACATAGTCCTCCATGTCGAGAGTAATGGGGCACTGGTTCAGTGATGAACGCAATTTAGTTCAGGTCCAAATTACGATCTGCTGATAAGTTAATGAAATGTAGTTCGTAATGTAGTAGATAATGTAATGAAATGAAGTTCGACCAGTAAAAAGGGTTGTGACACGTCAGTAGCAAAGGCGGACCCTAGTTGGGTCAGCTGAAAAAATAGGAGAGGCTCACTCGGCTTAAATCGCTGACAGATAACTGTCAGTGGGCCAGAGATGTGCCTTAAGTCACAACAACAACGGAGTCTAGCTTGCATAAAAAATTAAGAGATCCATATAATTTTAGAACATCTAAAAAATTAACAAACTCAACATCATCAAGTAAAATGTAAGCAGCAACTGAATTTTTGACAGGCATTTCAAAAGCTTCATTAATTCTCTTTTTTAGGGGAGAGGATGTACATTTCTTGAAACATTTTCTGTTCAATGATGCATATTAATAGTACTTCGCTCCTTTAACCCCTTAACGGTCGCATAATTTTGAAGAAAATGGTCATAAAAGGGCCTATTTTTTTTATTCTAGAAAGTCATGCACAATTGAGTGTATGTACTATATTTGCATTCAGCTTTAATTTTTTAGGTAATTTTAAGCTTTAAATTAAAAAAATCGAAAAAGCCAACATCCAGGGTTATTATGACTGAATGTTAGCTTTTCAACAAAGAGAGAAAATAAAAAATGTGTTTTAAGTGTTCAAACATAATTTTATTGCATTTACACATAATGTAAATAAATACTAGTAATTTTTTCTTGTGTGATAAATTTTAAAGCATGAGATGCATAGGCCAACATCACAATCAGGACAATAGTACCGAGTTTCCTTTCTGCTGACATCTAGTTTAAAATAAATTAATTATCTCTAAAAACATAACAAATAATCTGGGGCAGCCATATGGCGTATATTTTGAGAAATAAACAGGATTCTGGGCATAAGGAATAGATTGTTTTAGTTTTTTTGGCGCATTACTTCTGAATACGCCAGCCCGGAAATATCACGGGTGCGAGAAATAGAGGTAGAAATTTCACCCCATCATTTTCAGGGGAACGAGAAGAAAGGGGTTAAAAATATATCCGTGGTTATTCTGCAGTAAAATGATAAATATGATAATAAATATGATATTAATCCATTTCATTTATCAAGTTTTTAAGATATATTCATACAAATCGAAAGAACAAACAATGCTTAAATTTTTACTCCTGATGATAAAACTATGTATTAAATATCATACGTCTTATTGCTTTTTTGTGACACCATATGCAGACAGACAAATAGACTTCACTTTCATCCTTTTCGTCAAAATGTTATGCAAACCAAATATTTATGAGATTAGACCATTAATCCAATTTTATTTGAATTCAAAGAATTTTAATCTTTTTTTAATTAATCGAATTCACAGATAGATATAATTTTGAAGATGGTTTTTTGAACTCAAGGCGACCTGAAAAGTGGAGATTCATCAAAATCTGAGATCATATTTTTTGATAATTAAAATACTCACTCTATGTGTGCTTCGTACACTAGAAAATAAAAAGTGAACCCATTCAAAGTCTAAAACTTCGCCGCATTAGATAAAAGGAAAGAACCTTGTGTATCTCTCCAAAGGTTTTCAAAAACAGACGTCCAGCATCGATTGTACAAGCACTTCAACACGGATCTCCCTACTTCCCTCCAGAACACCATCAATGCTCCCGGTTAGCCTACTCCTAACGTTCCTTTTCACTTTCCCTCTTTTGTTTCGTTTTAGCATTCGAGAAAGGAAGAGAAAAAGAAAGAAAAGAAAATAATTCTCCCCTCAACGTGAAAGAAAATCGATCGCATCTCTTCCCCTTTTTTCGAACAACCCATGGGTCCTTGGCCGGACACTGGTCAATTTCCCCGCCTTTCTTATCAATTTATTTACTAGTCTCTAGAGTCTACCCTCCAGGACCTTAACGCAATGACCCCTGGGTAATCAGCCATTTCTGTCCAGGCCAACTTCCGCTGGACAGACTTAAGATGCCCATTGTTGCCAATAAAGGCCTAAGCCCATCAAGATCCGACCAATAGCAACGCTTAAACCTTAAGTTACCCTCATGCTTCTGTCCGGCTTTAACCAACGTCGATGCAGATGGAAATAGAGAATGGATTTCTATCCCCCCCACAAACCCCCAATTTCTTTTCTTCGGAAGGGGGGGGGTCAAATGAGAAACTTTTCCTAACGTCATCCACCAAAGAGATAATCATAGATTCCGCAGAGTAATTCGGATTCGCCCGCATTCCTGTGCTCTGCTGAAATCTAGATATTACCCAGCTTGAATTTCTACTCTGTATAGGATTTCTGTTGAATGGAAACTGTTAGGAGTAGCACACAAATACAAACTTAAAGGATGAATTCTTCTTCCAGTATACAATGCCACACTTGAGTATTCGAGGTATTTTAAGGGAGAGATTCTAAAATTCGTTTGTTTATCTCAACCTCTAGTGACATCTCCTCTTGGTTTTTTTTTCAAGTTTTCATCAAGGAATATTCATCATTGTTGTAAGAAATGTTATAATTAATTTAACTCAGAAAGAAATATTTAAAAGCCTGGTATAAAATTATGAGAGGATTAAATTTATATAATCATAATCATAGTATAATTTTAACGAAGCACTGTGCATAAACAAAAGTAAAGATATATCAAAGAGTTATCTAGAGGATTAAAGTAAATAATTAAGCATATAAATTCTGTGATAGATGTCCTAAAAAATTAGATTATGTTTCAATTGAATGAGAATTTTAATTGTAGTGGCTTACGAAAAAAATAATGTGATAATTTCTGTAATTCAGATTTCCGAATTGCAGTTAGGGCCATTGAAATGTTTAGTTATCACAAAAAGTTAGAAAAATTATGAGATTTGACTATAGTCAAAGACGATTCAAATTGATAGCATATACAAATATATACATTGTATTATTATTTCCAGTTAAATAGACGGCGTAATGCATGACAATTTATATAAAAGAACAGAAAATGCAATAATTAATGTTCTGTGAAATAAAAATGTATATTTAAATTGCTGAATTTTTTGAAGCTCTACTATAAATCCAGTTTTGCTGATTTTGATGCTTTTATCATTTCTCCATTATTCCGATTACATTTTCGGTGCTGTAGATGTAGGTTGCATAAAAACAAAATCTTTCTCTCTTTTCAATAAAAAACCTTGTATTAAGCAATAGATTACGCTTTGGAATTTATTTTGATTCTTTCGAAAAATTTGTACTTTTGACAGTTTACCTCAGATATATGGAATTATAACTTTAAGATGCGTAAAAGCATATTCCATTTCATTCATCCATGAAGTAGCCACTAGTAGCTTCCCTTGTGCTGTCAGTTTAGTTGCTTTATATCATAGTTGTATTTCTTTTCTATGCTTTCATTTCAGATTTCAAATATGACAGCAGTATTCGTTATTTATGTGGACTCAAATATATGAACCTATGTTTTTTCCCTCATTACCCTCACAAATTATAGCTATAAAACGTTAAGAGATTAAAAGAATTGGTTCGTTTCAGATACCACTAGGTGAAAAACGGCTCCTCGTATAAAATCCAATTCCCTCTTCTCTTGATTATTAAATGCATATATTTTCATTAATTTAATTATATTTCAATTAATTTGTCTATGCAATATTATTTTCTTAAAATAAGAACATAAATATAAATAAAATTTAAAACAACTACACATGTATCAAAACATTCTTTTGATTAATAACTAGACACTGCTAAGTGCTTATTTATCATGGGTATGTTTTGTAAAATAAAAAAGTGCATCAATTTTGAGATATGGAACATTGCTGAACTAGTTAATAAGTTTTAATACTCTAAAATGTTTTATATCCAGTGACATCAAGAGATTACCACTTTAATAATTATCAAGTGATAATGTCTATTTTGCATGTATTAATAGTTCCTGTAAATGGTTCCTGTAAATTTAATACTTATAAATTAAAAAAGAAATCTATCCAAGAACAAGATTTTGAATAAATTTGTTTATAAGCTGTAGCTTATCTCTTTTGTTATCTGAACAAAAGAAATGCATTCAAAACGAAATTTTGAAAACGCAGTTTTTATTTCTGTAGCTGAAAATCTAAATTAATTTTTATGATGCTTTTCATTATTTCCATCTTTTTATATGCTTATTTAAATATATTATTTGCATAGCTATAAACATAAAATTAAATGATTTTCTTTTGCGAAAGCAAACACAGAATAAAGAATGTTTTTAATTCTTTTAAAAATTATACTATTTTGTACAATTAAATGTTAATAAGAAACTTATTTAACAACAATTAATTTTTATTTTATGCATACACGCTTGGAAATATATTTGTATAACTGTGGATAAATCTGATGTGAATTTTATAACTGATATTTTTGGATTATCTAATTATTTTCATTAACATTCTATACATTTCTTTTATGAAACCTACATACTTACCATTGAACGATACATTACTATTATCTTAATTTTTTACAGAAGATAATTAGAAATATATATTAATTTTCCTTCATAACGTAACATTCAAACCCACTAAAATAAGACTCGGAATATTATAAAAAGATTTTTTAAAAGTATTTAAAATGGACTTGTTAAATTGTTAAGATACTTCTATTAACATATTTTATCTTCTTTTTATTAATCCTTGATATTTATCATTGAATTTTTATCGTTGGATTTGATAATTTAATAAAAAGATATTTGCTCTAAATGATGTATTTAGAATATATATATATTTTTACTACTAATATTCTTTCATTAATTTATTCTAATTCATCATAGGAAACTTATAAACTTTAGTATTGCACGTCATCAAGAAAAGATATTTAAAAACAGATATCTATTTTACTCATTTTTTTATGTGACATTTAAACCCATTAAAATAAGATCTAATTATCTACTGAAAAGAAGTGAAAATAAAAAGTTTAAAAAAAGACAGGGTTTTTTTCAATAAGGACAAGCTACTATTTAAAAGATCTCAAATGAAACACTAAATGAGGTTTTAATCTGTTATTTAGCGAAAAAAAATGGTGTGATGGGGTATTATTCGAGGATATGTGGTGAAGATGTAATTTTTTCTCCCACCTGTGAAGGAAAAAAAATGCACACAATAATCTTCAGTGCCTTAGTCAAAGAGGAACAGAAAGAAGATTTTAGTCTTTGTCTTGGCGATCAATACTCTCTGATAAAGAAGGAATCGACCACCGATTTTTAACCCGGCTGGCTCCACCCCCGTTCTCTTTGCTCCTCATGTTTCTTTCTTTTTTTTGCATCCCTCTTTCTTCCCAATTGTCCCTGAGAGAACTGAAAAAGCTCAGAAAAACAGTGCGTTTTCCCATTTCAATCAAGTTCTCAGCGTCCCACTAGATCTCTACTTCGGAATGGACCTCGTTTGATACCGATCTCTGTATGAGTCCCAAGTGGCGTAGACTCGGGGTCAAGCACTTCTTGTTTTTCTAATTTTAATAGAAGTAAGAGGTGTTGATTACGTGTCTCGAGTCTGAAGTTATAACCGTGGGCTGGGCTCTTCATGAGTCTCCTGGGATCCGTGAGAGGATTCCCTTATTTCACCCAGAATACATGCCGCAGGACTTTTCTGGAGCGCTGGCTTCAAACTGGGACATAATCCGATCGGTTATGCTTGCGGCACAGCTCTTGTAGGATCAAGTTATTAGTTCCCTCGGAGGAGTTGTTTGGTACCACTAAACGGGATGCCTTGGAACTGGGATGCTTGTTCAGCCATTAACTCTCCCTTGGGGCTATTCCTAGGAACTGGGATGCTGCGGATGCTGCTTTTACAAGGGAAATTCGCTCAGCAGGGAAGAATTTACTTGACTTTCAAATAGAACTTTGGAAAGAGAATTTCAGAAGCAATATTTAGTGTCGCCCGTCAGTTTAATTTCGTTTATAAGATTGGGAGAAATTATTATCATACCTTGCCGATGGTAAAGGTGCATTAGTGGAGTTGTGGTTAAGTGGAAGGTAATAAATATTTTTTGAAGAAATATTATGCACCTTTTGATACATTAAATTGGTATACATCATAAGAATTTGGCATAAACGAAATAAATTACCATCATACTTGGACTCTCGTAAATTCACTTAATAGAGCAATTGTTATGTTTAATAAATACTTTAGTAAAGAAATATCAGGCTGCTTTCAATAAATTAATTTAGCACAAATTTTATGAATTTGTAATAAACGTAAATACCGAAATTAAATTTAGAAAGCCTATCAAAGTACTGTTTTTCTCATAACGTTTTTTACGCTTTTATTTAATCTTATATATTTTTTGACAGGTTGCTGATCTGTTTTTGTGTTTTAAAATGAATCACAGGAAAGAATGAGAAATAACTAAAATTAATTACAATGATCTTAACAGTCTCTGGAATTTTATGTTTTAAAATTGTAAATTTTCTGTAATGAAATTATCTTAGTTCTCCATTTTGAATAACTTTTAATTTTTGCTAATATATTTGAAAATAGTTCATTAATGAAACCTCAGACAAAAGAATATTTTAGGAGCATAAATTCATTATATATCGGATAATTATAGATTTTAAAAAATTATAGAACTTTACATTTTATAATTTAAAACCAAATAAAGATACTTTCATGAAAATGTGAAAAGAAAAATGTTATTCCTATCTGCATATGCATTTTAAACATTTTTAAATATTAAAAATACTTATTGGAATTACTGTAGGTAATTATTTTTTAAAAAGTGGAAATTTAGATACATAGACTTGCTTGCATTACATACTTGGTTTTAATAGGGTGAAATTTAATACCCTAATCTCCATGGAATTGACGAATTATTTAATTAAATATTATATAGCCTAGAAGGTTGGAATAATTGAAAGATAATGTATCCATTTATGTGGTATGAAGTATTGGAGAATGGATTAAGGGCTAGACTGATGTTCATTCTATTAGACCACTGTTTAAAGGTCGATCCACAACAGCCGCCTCAAATAACTTTAATAAACAATGTTATTTTAATAAATTAAATTCATCAGTACAGTTAAAAACTTTTCTATTATATTAAAATGGGAAGCACTGTCACTGTATTTCTCCGTAGAAGAAAATACATGAAAAATTTACAAATAATTTCAATTTTAGAAATAGGAAAGCAACAGAAATGAATATGAAATTTTATTCGTCATGTCGAATTTAAGCACGTTTTATACGTTGGTTTCATGATATAAGACAAAACCAAGTAAAGAAAAATATTGTTCAGGAAGTCATTGAAAATAGAGGAATAAAAATATTTGGCTAAAATTTATTTGGATGATGTACTCTTTCTCTCCTGCTGATACACACACATGTGTGAGATGTGCATGGACTCACGCATACACATATGTGTGATAGAACATATGCTCGTAAAAATCATTCTCACATTATTTTTTTCAAAAATAATTTCGCAAGTCATCAGATAAAAGATAAGAGATCAAAATGTAACAGAGTAGTTGATTGTATGGAATCTTCTAGCCCCAAAAATGAGTTTATTTTTTAAAAAATGTTTAAAAGCTCATATAATAAAAAAATATTATTGTGAATTTTGAGGAATAAATTAAAAACATTTTACTACTGCGTTTGAGCTCCAAGGAAACTATATAAATTTAAAACAAAATTTAGAATTCTGACGGCCAAATAAGAAAAATAAAAACAGTTTTATAAGATACACTTTTAATATTGTACTTAAAAGTACAAATGTTTTGTTTTAGTTAATTTACAATTTTTTTTATTCTTAAATTTAAAATACATTGTTATAAATATTATGGAATTTTTAAGCCAATTGCTTCTGAAATTACTTATCAACGGATTTCAATTATAAGAAATCAAAATTTATTTAAATCAGTCGCTTTACTGATAATTAAAATCGAAAAATAACAAAGTAATGCATTTCCAATGAGTATATATAAAACCAATACACTTTAAGATTTGAAGGAAAAATCGATCACAAAATCCTATTCTTGCAAGCATGTAATGCCAAATAAAACAATAGAGTGTAATAAGTACAATTAAATTGAGACGCTACATTTATTAAATTCTTAAAAAACTCTAGCATATATTTGTGCGTTTAATTTAAAAAAATTGAGTTATTCGAAGTAAAAGAAACTTTAATCCCTTTGGAAAAAGTTTTATAAAAATGCATTTCAGATTTTTTTCCTTCATAATTGAATAAAGGTAGATATAAAGTGAATATAAAGTAATCAAATGGGGAATAAAGCAATTAAATATCTTTTTAAATCGTCATTTACTAAGAATAGAGCAAAATGCATAATACATTGTTAATAATTTTTCAGTGATTGGTTTCTAGGTAGCACACAAAAACATACGTGCTACTTCATACATGGGAACTTTAAATATTCTCAAAAAAATAATAAAATTGGAACTTGTAACTCGACTGCCAAACAATAACCAGAGAATATAAACTCAAGTCCTTTGAGCACTTACGTAAAGATCTCCAAAGATTTGTTACTGGTATTGCGTCTTATTGTTATTATAATATGTGTCATGCTGCTTTCAGTGTATATTGTTGCTTTTCATACAAATGAGTTATTGTGCTATTGTACATTTCTATTTCTTTAAAATTATATTCTATATTCCATTGAATTTTTTCGGCTATACATATCAGTTTTAAAATGATAGTTAGTCGTTTTTTCTAGTTACTTTTTTGAACTTAAAAGCTATATTTACCACTGACATATATGTAAATGCGTTTGTATGAATCTGAAGTAAATTTATTCCACAAAAAAAGATGAAAAGGGCGAAGCCTTCAAAAATGTATTCTAGAGATAAATGCCAACGTATTGAAAAGTGAACATCTTTTAAAAGGATTTTTGATGAAAATATAAAATGAATATAATACTGTTAAACATAACATTATTTTTTTAGTATTCAAAATCCTTCTTTTACGATATGATATTTTTGGATATTTTACAGTTTTCATGCGTGATTTCAAATTGAATGATTCGAACTGGATTCGTATATATTTTAGTTATTTGCGGATAATAATGCTAATATGTAAATAAAATAGTATATTTTAAATCAACCACAGTATAAAATTGCCTCCTTTTCTTTATCAGGTTCTAGATCAGGCTATGAAAAGTACCTATAAATATTTTTGTTCAGTTTTTAATGAAAGCTATTGCGATATTGAATCTTACTTTGTACGAATTTTCTATTTTTAACCAAAAACAACAGCGGATAAATTTGATTGTGATCTTAATTGTTAATCAAAATTAATCAATTAACTACACACAATAACAATTAAATAGTTAATTGTTATTTTAATTATTAGTCAAAAATAATCCATTAAAATACTAATTAAGTAATTAAAATTTCTCTATTAAAAGCTTCTGTTTCAAATCGGAAATGTAGCAAGAATATAGTCTATATTAAATCACTCAAAGGTATTTAAAAAAAAACACAAAAATTCTTAGGTTTGATGAAGAATTGCATGCTGCGGTTGGGACAAGTACCGAAGGTTTTTGAGTTGATCTCATAGCTAATCACAAATATGGACTGGTTTTCTTTTAATGATCGCCAGAGGTGACTATTCCATCACTTACTACATTTACAGGTGTTTTCAGTTTTCTGCAATGTATTTCCTAAGAACTCTAGTTAGTTAGAAACATAAAAAAATACCGAACTTAGGCTTTGAGTCCATTATAGATATGTAGTGGAGTTAGAATCGGCAACCCCATTTCTCTATTTTGGTCAGCCATCTTTATAATGGCCTTTCTTCTTGGGCTTTTATACATGCTTGAAGACCAGTGTTAGAGCTGTCGTAAATAATGAAGCAAGATCCTACTGAATGCAAAGAACCGTCTTTAATTTTCATAAAATTTTGCAATAAAAGTGTCCTGATGCAATTTTAAAGGAAATGATATGATAGTTCTTAAGTTGTTTACATGCCTACGTGTATAATACAAATTTAAAAAAGCAAAAATTCCACACTTGTTTTATTTTGTTTTACTTCCAGATCTCCGTTCCCACATAACGTGATGCTGAACTTAAGATTCAAGAGTAATATCAAATCAGATCATTTGGTTAAAATGGCATTAAGACATTGGATATTCAAAGAACAAAATAAAATAGTTAAGGCTCTAAATATTCTTTATTCAACATATAAAGAAGTCTCTAGAAAAAAAATCCATGATTCCTTTTACCGACTTTTAAAGAAGTCGAAGCAAATGCAATTAGTAGTAATAGAATAAGGTTTGTAAGCTGCAGTTGAACGTAACACGCACTCGAACTGCATTTAATATTAGGTTCACAAATGAGGTGATTCTCTTCTGATTGTCTGATAGCGTGCAGCAAATATGACCCGAGAATCTTAGCTTCTTCTTAAAGGAGCTCTGATTTTCTTCTTTGCAGAAAATGGTTTTCCTCCATCCAATGGAGTTTGATTATTTTGGAAATTTGTTTATTACATTTCTTAAATTTTGTATAGCATGGAATAGATCTGCATAGTTATGAGTTAGATTTACAGATAATTTATGTTTGTCTCCTTTAGATTAATGAATGTATTATTATTAAAAAAATTTGAAGGTAAACTTTAAAAAATAAATTATCTTTCTAATTTCTGCCAAACTTAATGATTAATATTGAAAAGTTTAACATTTAATCATTTAAATGAATTAGTGCAACCAGGAAACCTAAGAAATTCTTTCTTATGCTTTTAGGATAAGCTTATAAAATTCTGTTGCTTGTTTGAAATGATCGAAGAGGCCATGGACTATAGTAGGATTAAATACATGATCTGTATTTTGTGTATATATCTATATGACTATAATATTGGATAAAAGAAGATTTTGTGTTTCTACATGAACTGGCCATATTGATTTAACGGTTTTATCTCCCCATCCTTACTTTTGATGAAGAAATTTTTTTCCACTTTTTAATACATAAACGAGGGCGTGTTTCTCATTTTTTATAATTTAATTTTTATCATTAAAATTTTGGCATAGTTAAATTTCTGTATAATGTGTATTAAGATTTTTGGAAATATTAACAGATTCTTAGTAATTATTAAATTGAATTTTATTAGTTAATAGATATTTTAAGTTTAGTGTAATAGTAAGCTTTATTGAATTTGATGGAAAAGTCTAAAAACTTAATCCTAAGGTTTATATGCATTTGACTTTAAAAAGTAAATAATTAAGGTAAGTGGTATTTTCGAAATTTTCTCGCCTTCCCTCCAGAAGAAATCTTATTCTTATCACCACCGCATAAAATTGTGGACCTTCGGTATGAGCAAGAGAATAATGAATCATAACCTTTACCATATATATCTTACAATGTAATGAATTTAGTTCTGCCCAATTTTACTGGGTATTTCTATCAGTCCTGAATTATAGGGGGTTGAAACGAAAGACTTCATTTCTTATCTCCAAAAGCAAAGCTTCTGTTACGGTAGATGTGACACCAGAAACAAATGGTTTTATGAACAACGGAGGAGTTATATGTTCTCAAAATTTTTTAACAAAAATAGCGATACTTCTTATTTAACCTTCCAATGCATTATGTAGCGATTTGGTAACAAATTTTCATTTTCATTTTATAAGCTTCACATGACTATTTCGAAGGAAAACAATGAGTTTTGGAAAAAAATTGAATAGCGTTTGGATAAATATTTGCAGAAAAGATTGATTTAGGAAAAGAGTGGAACTAGAATTGGGTTTAATCTGGAAACTTAGAAAAATACCAATAGGGCTTTTGTTTGTGAATAATGCTACGGTTAAAATTACTATCAAAATATTTTATTTTCATTGTAAAAAATATATAGGTAAAAAGGGACTTTTATTTTTATTTCAGAATTGCTATAACGTGATTTATGTCACTAGTATATTGTTTAATTCATAATATAGCAAACTTTCACATTTTAATTGCTTTGTAAAAATTTCACCAGAAAAAAATGATTTTGATAAATTATATGTTACTCTTCAAAGCATGCATTTTTTTTGTAAAAAATGGTATGTCATGCATTCTAGGTTTAAAACATTAAAACAAAAATATTTTTAAATAAATGTTTGAAATATTAATTCTTTTTATTATTGCTTAATTTATGATTTAATATCTAATTAGTTCTAAATTTACTGTTCGTGATACATTTTGTAGGCTGAAAATTAAGCTCGGAAATCAGAAACGAAAGCAATAAGTGCTATGAAAAATAGAGGGGCTTAGTAGCTGAAAACACATTTAGAACGATTTTATCAGGAAAAACAGAAATAACTATAAAATTTCCGTCTGTTCATCGTTTTAAGATGTTTTCTTTTAAGGCTGCATGGAACATGGCTCTATCTTCAACATTCTTTATTTCTCTCCCTAAGAAAATGCTGTTTACTCGTTTACTATATAAAATCCACCCGAGTGACGAAACAAAAAAGTATATTCAAAACTCAACTTTCAAAACATATTTTTCCCCAAGTAAAAGCTTGTTTTACGTCTTCGAACGTCAAGGGTATATTTCCATTCCGGTTTTGAATTCTGTATCACGATTTTTTAAAACTCGTGTGAAGAACCCAAGGTAGTCACTCAAACATTTTCCGTTGTTTCGCATCGAAGAGGGAGAGAGACAGGGAGACAAAGACATCTGTGCAAAAACTCTAAATCATTGCAGAAAGCACTTGTATAAGAAAACCTTTTTCTCTCGTAACGCCTTTCGGTAGAAACACAAAAAGTTGAGTCACAAGGGCGAGTATTTTACCAGATTCCGCTTCGGTAACGAACACGATTTGAGACTTTATGCTCAGGCAGAGTATAAAGTATCTCTCCCGTTCACTGTCAGATGTTGAAAATCACTTTTTGTCACAAGTTCTGAGCGGAGACATCAGAAGCTGTTGTTATAGACAGTGAAGCGCGAGACATTGTATCAAGAGTTGTGAATCCAACGTTCTGCACTCTGTTACGCGTACGCCTCCTCCACCTCCACCAAAGGGGTTGGATTCCTAGAGGAATAGGACATGGAAGATTGGCGTAGAGAACGTTAAACCGGAGATAAAAATAGGAAAGAGAATCATCGGGAGAAGTTTGGGGGAGGGGGCGAGTGCAGTTTTATATCATCGGCCATAGAGTTTAAGAACTTTTCTTTATGACAGGGGGAGAAACACTTTTAGTGTCGTACGAAGACTACTGGCCCTTTGGGCGATATTTTGACAGTGGAAAAATATAGACTCAGAAAGAGACTATCTGAATAGAGATGATGACATCTATATAGACTTTTGACATTTTTAATGGATAATATTGTTAACAAATTAATTTTATAAGAAAATGAATCTGACGTATAATATTTTCATTCTGAATTAGGGAGGAGCAAATGCAGTTTCCTATATAATTGTCCATAGAGTTCAAGAACTTTTCTTTACGACATGGGGATAAATACTTTTATAATCGTACAAAGATAGCTGCTCCTTTGAGCGATACATTTCCTGTAGTAAGTAAGATACATATGCAGAAGAAATGTATTTGGATTGATCTGATGCATTCATTTGACATTTCTGATAAATTGTAAAAGTTAATAAATTGTATAATTGCAAAAGGATTAACTTTATTAATAATGAATTCGATACTGAAATAATATAATTTTTCCGTTCATGATTTTTTATTGAAAATAAATTTTCCTCTTTACTTCAAGCTTTGAATTTATTCAAAATGAAGAGAAAATTCAAATCATTTCGGTTTGTGGTATAAGATGACAAGTGCAATGCCTAATTATTCTGGCTTGCTATTGTCAAGACCCGAACATCATAAATATGCAAGGAAGCAGGTTTAATATTTTATCCATTCAAGATATATTGCGGGTTTTCATCAAAATCGGTACATACACCAGGTAGGTAAACAGACTTGTACATCAAATATATTTACTATCAAGAATAGGAAAATTAAATTAATCTGATAAGAAGGATAAGCAGCGGAAAATAACAACATAGACTTTTTTCCTAAAGGGGTTTGCTCCCCAGAACATCATTCTCTGTAAATTTGATAACATGATTTCTTAGAAGACAACTCTGAGCGATAATTAGAAAGTTTATAAAACTTTCTTCCTGTCACGAAATACTTTTTAGATTTAAGATTTTTTAAAATTTAAAAAGTCGTCTAGTTAGAAAAAAATTATAGAATTTAATGCAAAATCTTGCATACAAAAGGTACGGCATAAAAAATTTATAACTGGTTTTGAAGCAAAAGCTACTTGTAAGTTAATTTTAGACATTAGAATTTTTAATCTAAGTCAAGTTAAAGCAATTTTTTTGTTATAAAACCTTTACATTTTACTCCTTGTTATAGATTATAATTTTGGTTTATTAATTAAAATCTTAGGTTTAATTTATTTCGTGTAAATTTTTAGAGCGGTTCGCCAACAAAATGATTTATTAATAATTCAGGTTTTTCAACTGTCTACTTAAATAACAAATTTTGTTTTGGAGAATAGCTGCCATTTTGATTATAGAATCATAAATTTTGTTTGGAGAATAGATGTCAAGATTACATAAACACTTGGATTGAATTTCAAGTAACTTTGCATAAAATATAACATTCGTGAATTATACTTTTTATGTATATACACTTTACATATATACTATACATACTTTTTTTAACTCAAAATAAAAGCATAAATGCCGTTCATTCGCAGAAGTTTCAGAAACGAGTGTAATGTTGTTATTATTTTTCAGTAGTTATTATTTTTTAAATATTTTCTTATTTTTATTTAAAAAATAATTTTAAATAATTTGAAAAGTGATGATTTATTGCACTTAACAAATATTTTTATAAAGCCTTGCCGAATTATTACAGCTGATAATTTTTGCAGTCAGAATTTATGGTTGCTTCTTTTAAGCATTCTTAAATTTATAGTGAAATGTAGCTTAAAAATATGTTGTTACCAATTCATGATGTTTTCAAAATAATTTTGAGCTAAAAGTCCATCTAATGTTTATTAATTTAATAATATTTGGTTTAGATTATCTCTATTAAAAACTATGATTTATTTACAATATCAGTTTTGTTTAAGGCTTAGTTTTTACAATGATATGGAAAGAACTATAGTAGTAGGAAATTAATTATATTGTGGATAGGCACAAGCCCAGAATAATTAGCTTAATATATCACTTAATTATTATTGTACTTACAAAAATATTGTCTATCAAATATAGTTAATAATACAAACAAACAAAACCGATCTTCATTAAACTTCATGCCTGTGAGGAAAAAGCAAAAATATGAGCAAGAACTACAAAATAAATTAAAATTCATTAGAAGTAAAAAAGAATTCAGTTAATAGGTATGAAAATACGAATGAAATTATGCAAATTTAAATTTCAATTTTATTATAAAATACACAGTTAAATTTTTATTTCTTACTAATATGTAAAATACATGATTCTTAATGTACCTGGATAAATTATATCTTCTTTTCTAAAGTTGATTTCAACTTTGAAAAAGGAAGACAATTCATCCATTTGATTCTTTTAACTTCATTTACATTCCTTGAATATTTATTATAATTCATGTCCCCTAAATGAAAATATAAATTTGATAGGAATGTTTAAAAATTAATGATTCAAAAGAAGTTGTCACGTAATACAAAAATATATATGTGTTTAAAATATGATTTCTAAATATGAAAATTTATTAAAATCGTTTCCATTTTGAAAATAAGCAAGCAAGTGTCTAATGGATACTTCCTCCGTAATAATAGACACAATTACTTGATTTCTTTTAAACATAATCTGTTCGGGCTATTTTCAATGTCTTATAAAACAAGTATGGTTGTTATTTTTTTATTGAATTTTCAGTTAAATAATTAATTTCGTAAGGATATTTACTGACACGAGACAAAATCGGCGCACCATTAATACGAGCCTTCCATAAATCCCAGAATAGATTCATCTCCCTAATAAATTTAATGTTCCAATCTTCAGTTCTTAAAAATGTCAGCTCCAGCGTAGCCTCGCGCATCCGCCGACCATTATTAAAAGGGCGACGTATTAGTGACCCATAACACGTCTCCATTCTGAATAATGAGTTGTGCGAGAAAAAGAAATATAAAATATTTATCTGGACTGCAGAAAAGCAAATAAAAAAAGCGGCTAAGGAGCGCCTGTGAAGAATAGAGAAGAAAGGCTAACATCCAATGAGCGATAGGAGAAGGGGGTGGGGGGAGCAGCATTTCCAGGCAAATGACTTCTTTAACGGCCGATGAATAATCGGTACACGCTTCTTTTCGGGGCAAACAATTTAATAAAATCGCCTTTTGCCCTATCCTGCCACCTCAATATTGTTGGCTCATGTAAATTAGGCGTATTACATTCCCTTCTGTTTTCTTCCCGGCCGAAGGCATTACGGCAGATAATATGGTAATGCACCCTTCACGCCGCGACGGCCTAATACAAGAAGCAAATCCCCCAATCATAATTTATATGCATAATCTCCGCAGGCCTTGTCAGATGGCTCATTACAAGAAGTACCCAAGAGAGATAGGCCTAATCCCTACGTATAACAAACACCCTGGCGTCCCGCTTTGACAGATGTTTGCACTTTTCCCCGAGTCCTCACTAATACCCTGACTACACGTGATAGACGTCGTCTTTTACATACTTTCGGGGCGTACTGTGTTTTCTCGCCCCAGCTCTTGTTCTCCATCTTCATCTGGCACCGCCCTCCCCGTGGGCTGATTCTTTGACAGGGGGAGAAAAAACGGGAGTGCTGTTTACTCCTTCCGCCTCGCCATTACAAATTCCAATGGATTTTGGCAGGGGGACGTCAAAGGAAAGTTTTTACGCTCCCTTGAACATGGAAAAAATGGGAGACTTTTGTCACGTTTTGACTGGATGAATAACAGCGGTTAATAAGCTTCGGCCGGAAGAGCTATTTGCTTGGGACTCAGGTAGAGCGGAGCTATTCCATGCGAAGACTCGGAGCTTATTTGTTTTAAAACATATTGATGGATGAATCAGAAATGCGAGTTTTATGTAGTCTCGTCTATTTTTCCACCACGAATTCAAGAATGAAATACTTGACGGTCAGTGACCTTAGAATAAAATTCAAAGTTATTGCAAAAATCAAACATAAAGCTTCCTATTCCACAAAAATTTCCTTTTGAAGCTCTTCTGCAATAATACTAATAGTAAAAATAATAGTTATTGAATTACTGCTAAATCATTGCAATTTTAACTGCAAAAGATGTAAATGTGATGAGTCATTTTATCTCAAATTTATTTATGGGCTAAAAAAGAAATCTAAAAAATTTTAGATGTATTTTTCTTTTATTAGTTTTGAAGTTTGGAAAAAAAAGTTCATCACCCCCGTTTTTTGAAAGAATGTATGCCTTAAAAACTAATATAGAATAATGAGATTTATCAGGGGAGTAATCTTCTTTGCTTATGTTCTCTTATGCCCATGGGCACACATTTTTTCTTGACAGGACACAAATGAAAGTGATTTGTAAGTATGTCATCTTTCTATGAATGAGAAAAATTTTGATAATTGTGAATATTTTTCGAAATACCTTGGGTTCTATTTCTTGAGATATACAATAATATTCTAAGTATTCTGGATTCAAAATTATAAGTTGCAATAAAAAAAATACGAGATGTGTACAACAGTTTCAATGTTATTTTACTAGAACATGGAATCAGCTAGTCGTCTTTATATGATAAAAATATAGATAAATGATAATACAGCTTTTTTTTGTGATTAAAAATATTGCTATTTGGGATGAGTAGTCCTTATTTTACTGTAGGAGAAAGCATATTTTATTAAGACATTATTTCAGAAACCCAATCTAAATTCAAGAGATGCTGCAAGTTATGCAGGCAAAATTAATAATTTACAACATAAATAATTTATAATTGCTAATTGTTCCTTGTAATACTACCGATAGGCGCCTAGTAGTAATCAAGTATTAAGTGGCAATTCATCATCATAATCTCAACAATATCATTTCCTGTCTATCTCAGTCAAATCTTGAGTAATTTCTAACAAAAAATAAAAAACCTCACTACTACGAATACATTACTCATAACAATAGTTAAAAATGCTCCTAAGAATCTTATTAAGCTTTGGTTTTAAACTGATTCTTGCGATAATTCCCAACTAAAACTGCTTAAATCAAAGGTCTAAAAACTATTTAATCATAAATAAACAAAATATTAATTTAATTAGCACAGTAATTAGTTTGAAATATTTCTAACTTTAAAGAGGTCACTCCTTATAAGCCTTATTATAATATTGATTTATTAAAGAATACCTAGTATTTTCATCCATTAATTTGATCTGCCTGAAAAATAGCATAAATAAGAGCCAGGAAACTTATTCCTTACATATTAAGTATAAAGTTATTGTTAAAAATAACTAAAATTTCAAAAATTTCAATTAGAGAATATATTTAACAATACATTGATTAATATTCAATTGCAGGGAAAACGAATATCAGATAAGTTGATCTCTCTGCAAATATTACCGATATAGAAGTAACATATCTCTAGGTTATGTTCGTTGAAAGTGAACATATTTATCAATTAATTCTTTATTATTAAAATAAATTATTATTATTAGCATGATATTTTATGAATTACAAATTTCATGAACTGATTTTAACTGAATTTGGAATATCACAATATGTTGAAGAAATCTGTCTCGGATACTTTATTTTCAAGAATTACTTAATTTCCATTTTTATCATGTAGCTAGAAAAAAAATCTTCCTTTTTCTTCTTCTTATATTTTTTTGTCGTGTCCGTGTTTCCACGGAAAGGGGGTGCAGTAGCTTCTGAGGGTAAAGACCCCTGAGCACCCAGAGGGCAGAAGTCTGACTTGTAGCTCAAATGAAGATGGCACACACATTTGCTTGCACAACCCCTTTTTTCAGGGGGGCACATTCACACGCCTCACAGACAGAACACAGAGTAACAGCCATGCCCGAACCGGGACTCGAACCCAGGACCCCCAGATCACGAGGAAGACGCGCGACCCCTGTGCCATGAAGCCGGCCCTTCTTATATTAACAAATTTTTATGTAGATATGATGTATCAGTCAGTTTTAAAGTATAATTTTAAAAGTAGTTTAAATCAAGCATACGATAGTAGAGTATTAGATTATTTTATTGGAGATATAAAAGGATCAATGAGAGATTTTTAAAATATACCTCTGTCTTTAAAAAATTATGTAATATCTAAAGAAAATATTTAAAAACTTGTTTAGAATATACAAATCGAAGCTCAAAGATGTCTAATTAGTTTAATCTAAAACTCAATTTTATTCTTCATTCAAAATCTCTTTTTTCATCCCAGAATATATTTTTACTATTAACTTTTAATTAATTGGACTTGCTTCATATTTGCATTGATGAAATATTGTAATTGATATTTCATCCATTTCCTGATGTCTTGGATTTGAAACATTTGGTTATTTTACTTATTCTAGTGACAATATACTATTTTGAAGCATTTAAAACTTAAATAATAATAATTGATTGATGCGATTAACTTTTGATTTCATAATGACTACTATTAATATGTTTTAAAGTAGTTTTTAATATTATATAATATTTATGATAATGGAATATAAATTGAAGACCAAAAAGTAGAAAATAATTCAAGTAATAAAAATTTCTAGTTTTTTAAAAAAAATCAAATTTAAATTTTTTTATTAATTTAATTTTAATTAAAAAATCTATTTTTAAAATTTTTTTCTGCTTGAAAGCAAAAACGAAATTTCTAGATTTTATATTGTAAAATATTGATGGTGGTGATTATTTTATAACTCGTCCAAAATATTACGGCTTTTATTTTACAGCTCTTCCAAAAACGAAGATTGATCTGAAAATAATTTGAATAGCCTTGCCTTCATTTAACGTTTTGAGCATTGTATTGGCAGTTTGTAAAACTTAACGACATTTGTCATATTTGGGGTAATGCACTGTGAATATAAAACACTCTATTTGAACTGAATTGAGCATCCAGGTTGAACGTATTCCTCATTAAATTTTCAAACTTATTTTTATTATCATACTGGCCGCCTTTGGCGACTAGCTGGTTCTCCATGAGTAGTACGTTCTAAAATTTTCAATTAAATGCTTACGTACCTTGCTCTCCTTTTAACTTATCAGTCAAATATATTTCAAACTTTGATAGTCACGTAACTCATGTTATTATAGAAGCCTTACGATTATATGCTCATTGTACAATATATCTCTTTGATTTGCAATAAGCTGTTATGGAGTGATGTGTAAAATATAGCATCTTATATTTATTCCATAACATTAAGCTACCATTTCAACACGTGCTGAGCATCAAAATTTACTCGGTTTAATTTGCAATGAGAGTTAATTTAATCTTTCCGTTTGAGTTTTTGTCAAAGTGATAGCAAAACCATTAATGTGCTCTTGCAGGTTAAATTTTACTATCATTTTGTGAGAAATGAATTGCTGTAAAATATAGTTGCAGTATTTTTTTAAAAATTCATTAAAAATAGAAATTTAATTTATACGTAAAAACATTATAAATGAAAAAAAGTAATTTTTAAGAGGATTTGAAAAACAGTTTTGAGCTGTAATATTTTTGGAAATTATCGCAGAAAATTCCAAATATTAGCTAAATTTTTAAATATTTAAAATTTCAAAAAAAAAAAAAAAAAAAAAAAAAACCTCCGTAAAGATATACTTTTTCGTCCTCCAAAGTAAATATGTAAATACCAAGTGTGGTAGCTCTAGGTCATATGGTCTGGTGTGCAGTATTCTAACACACACGTGGGCTCATTCATTCATATACGCAACACATATTCATTTCATTATCAGCCTTGGAGTAATTCCGGGCATTGATTGGCTTGAAATTTATATCTTCTTTAAGATGTTGGACGGAAAGATTTAAAAGAACACGTTTTCATAATAAAATTATTTTATTTTTACAAATCAGTCAGTTTTAATGATTGATTTAGAAGATTGATTGATGTAGCAACTTTTATTTAAAGTATTAATAAAAATATTTTGTAAAATATGGCTCATAGAGCAAAGTATGAAAAAATCTAAAACTAATTATTCATCAATGCATTGTTTGACTCAAGCTACATAAAATGTTATTATTTACTTCCTTTAGACCACGTTAACAGTACTAAACAATATGTATGCCTATCACTAATATTTTACAAATTGGCAATTGGGCCGGAGTATGAATGCATATCCTGTTTAAATTCAATCAGGTTTATTGTATATAAAGAAGATTTATTGAATTAATGATATAGATATCCCAAAAGGACATAGAATCCTTTGTCTTGCATTTATTTTTTTAGAAAATGTCACATTTTATATTTATTTTATTTTATCCAGTTACGTGCTGAAAGTTGCATTTCTTTAGATTTAATTTTGCAATTATAGTTGATTTTTTTAAAAAATTTGAATTTTCGTAATATGATGGCAACACCCAGATAAAACCTATTTTTTTCTCCTTGAAGTGATCGTGAAAATTAAATTTTATTGTTTTGTCCGAACTATATTGTTATAAAATAATGTTAAAATATCTCTTTAAAGATTCATTAAAAATAGAAGCTTAAGTTAAAACACTTATCATTAAAAAGCTTTTTTTAAATCTTTAATTTGATGTAAAAATCATATTTGTGCAATAATATTTTCAGAAGTTATAGCTGAAAAACGTCGAAATTTCGCTTAATTTTTAATTAATTCAAATTCTAATAACAAATTCGAAAAAAAGGCTCCGAATTGCACATTTCTGACCTCCATGGTATATATGTACCAATTTGGTAGCTGTAGGTCCAACGGTCTGGCTTGTAGAGTGTAGTGTCAACACACACACACACACACACACACACACACACACACACACACACACA
>JAPMOQ010023642.1:22930107-22941758 GCA_026543055.1 Argiope trifasciata
ACACACACACACACACACACACACACACACACACACACACACACACACATTGAGTTTTATTATAAGTATAGATTACGATATCTTTAAAAAATGAAAATGTTTTTCAAATTTTCACAGCGCTAGGAAATTAAGCCTTTGAAGAATGCGATATCTAAAGATTTCTAGGTTCAAAATTATAAAATCGTTCACCTCACAAGTAAAATTTTCTTATTCACTAGAAGTTTTTACTTCGTTGTATTTCTTCATAACTGATTGATGTAGTAAACCAAGGTAGTAATTTGCTAGGTAAATTAAAATAAAACCGGATTGACTTCTGCAGAGTTATAGTACATAATTAATTGAATTTATATTAAAAGTAACTGAAGTACTTGCACCTACTTGCTTGAACACAATTGTAATGTGATTCCTAAGGTGCAATTTTATTTCTGAAGAAGATTGTTATGACTTAATTACTTTTGACACTTTATTTAAATAAATAAATTTCATGTTCACTATACATTTAAATGTGAAATCATGCTTAATGTTTTTCCCCTGATTACTGAATAAGGAAATTATTAAAGAAATTCAACTAATTATGATTAGAAAACTATACATGATCGCAGAAAAAGTATTTCTTTAATTTAAATAAATTATAGTAAAAGTTATTCTAATATTTATTCAAATCCAGTATTACTAATTCAGATGGCTTTATTCACTTAATATGTATCTGTGTGAATAATTTTTCTGCTTAGAATTGGAACAATGTAAATATTTTTTTCATAGAAATTACTATATAATAATTAGTAATTTTCAGAACAGATATATTACTATACACTAATCAGTTTGTTGTCAGAACAGATATATTATTCTATACTAATCAGTTTGTTGTCATAACACTTATATTATATACTAATATATCTGTTTTGACAACAAACATTTTTAGTTTTGTATTATTTCAAAATTTTCTTTTCCTTAACAACGAATCAATATTTCACATATCAATATTCTCAATTAAACTCCTTTAACGAGACACCCTAGATTGGAAAAATGTTTTGGAAATTTTTTTAGACAAAAATATTCTGTAGCTGTTTAATTGTATAAGAAATATTCTGATTGCAATTCATTCATTTCTTATATGTGTACTAAGAAATGTATTATAAAGTTCATAACTGCTGTTTGAATTCCCACTGATTTTCATTTTGAAACTAAATCATAATAATTAGATATTCACCTTCTGTTTATCCACAATAATAATTATACATTCCCTCAAGTTTTATCAAAAATACAGATAAATAATAAAATTAAAGACACTTTTACTGAAAAGTCAAATTCAAAGGAATATTTGGTAGATCTCATTTTAGTCTACATCGTCAATGTAATCGATTTGCATGTATTGACCACTTGTTCACGAGACTCTCCCCTATCTTTTCAGTCATCCTCCGATCCCTAATAATACAATAATTCCACCTACCAATGGAAGGTGAACTGTTTGTCATGTCCTGGCGTCTGCACACAATAGTGGTATGCTGGTTCATTGTCGCCCCGGCGTTCGTCGATGAAGTAGGAATTCTGATGACGGCACAAAGAGTTCCCATTAAACGGTGAATTCCCGAGTAAGGTGTTAATGGGAAAGCAGCTGAATTCTCTTTCGAATAAAAGGAAAAGGAAGACCAGTAACAAAACGAGAACAACGTTTACAGAGGAAAATGAGAGTCTCCTCCAAGTCTTGTCAACAGAAAGTTCTCGGAGGTTGGCTTTAACAAAAGGGTTAGCTTGTATCCAGCTGGGAATATGGAAGCACAGAGATGGGAAGAGAGCGTATTATGCTAAATCCTGGATGATGTAAAGCCTTAGCAGCATTTCTTCCTTCCTTCTTTCGCTCTCTTCCTCGAGTTTGGCGGAGCAAGGCGTTTTATTTTCCGTTTCTCGGACTGATTCTTTGCTCACAGACTTGACTTCTAATCATAGCGTCGCCTTTGTTCCCCGCCTTTTATTTTCCTCTGGGTTTTCGAAAAAACCGAGGCGGATCACGAAGGAATAAAGAAGAATTGAAATACAGGAACGGGACTATCAAATCGAAAGACAAGCCCTGTCGACCCGCTTGTGTGTATGTGTCTTGGGTAAGAAATAGACAGAGAGACGAAACGAGATGTTGGGAAGAGAAGAGAGGCAAACGGTGACAATAAGGGGTGGAGGGTGTCTGTATGATGTGTATGGGGGAAGTGGAGGTGCCACCAGAAAACCCAAAATAGATGAATGAGGCTTAAAGTCATTTGCTTCTAAAAGAAGTGGACGGCAAGTGCGTCCAAGGAGATAGATGTTGTATGGAAATTCAAATCAACTTGACATCCAGAGGGGCGCCTTCGCTATCTAGGCGAGCTCTCTCTCAATGAGATGCGGAAGGCCAGGAGGATGTGCAGAAGCAGAAAATAACAGGGCCTCATTAGCATTTGAATTACCTAGCAAAGAGTTGCCACGCGTTCATTTGTCAGCAAGAGACCAAGGCTCGCTTCTTATTTTTCTGAGGTGAAAGCAAGGGGCAACGGGATGGTCTCCGTGACTCGCTTCCGCTTTGGCTATTGTTTCAGTATTAGTGACGTAAACCGATGCCCTGTTCGTTCGACTGCTTTCTCCACCCGATACAATCTCTCCTCTGTACATAAATGGGATGGAAGTTAGGATGTCGAAATTGATCTAGGGATCGATTGATGGGTTCTTTGTTCAGCCCCTTAAGTGCTTTGTTTTGATTTTGATCTTGAGGACTGGTTGAAAATAGGTAATACGTTGAGACCTTTAAATCCGCTGCTATAAATGCGTATTTTCAATGATCATGGAGATTTTTTCATTGATTACAGCTTAAATTAATGCAATGCAAAATATGTTTAAAAGAAATTTCTCGATTTTTTAAAAACAAAATAAGGACCGATTTTACTTTTAAAAACAAACCTGATTTTTCATTTATTTATTTTTGTTTTCTAAAACTTCATCTGTTTGCTTGTATATATTATTTTGTAACAACAGCCGATGATGTAAAAATGAAAAAGTATAATTGTGAGATGAATGATGAATGATGTAAAGTATAATCGTGCTTTTCTGTTAAGAAGAAATGTAGCAATTCATACCTTTTTGATTTTAATTGATTTTGATTTTTCACACAATTTCGTATTATGAATTTTTTCTACAAATAAGAAGAGGTTTGGTATATTGAACAACGAAAGAAGATTATTCATACTTTAAACGTTTTGAATACTTTCCTTTATTCATTCGTTTATTTATTTCGTTTACGTGTTGAATACTTTTATTTTTTCAACTTCATTTTGATTTACAATTTTTTTGTTTCAAACTTTTTTTGTGCTTCAAACTTAATTATAATATATTTTGAATACATTTTTAGGACACGTTTGAAAACGTGAATTATTTTTTTATCAGGGGAAAAATATTACAGAAAAATTAAGAATTCTAAGACAATTATTTCAAATTTTTATTCATAACTTGGTCATTAAATTAATTAGAAAAATATGAACTCATCAAGTCATGTTAAAATAAACATACAGCTATCCACTACTTAAGTTTCAAGCAACACCCAATAACTTCTAGCTAAATTTCTAAAATTTGATTACATATATTCAGCTATTTGCTACATGAGTTATATTTTTGACATGCTAATGTCTACAAAATCTTATTGTAGAGATTATTTCGAAAAGACTTATTTGAAAATTTGACTTTTTTTTTTAGCTAAAATAGTTTCATAAAAATGACAAATTCAATGTAATGGTTTTTCTTAATAAAACCAATTTTGCTTCTAAAAATGCCATGGATCAAGTTGCATTTTTTTATCCCATTGCCATATCCATAGAATAAGGTTTTTTACCTGAAAAGGGCTTGTAGTCGATGTCGATGACAGTTAATTGTTTGACATTTTCTGGCGACACTAAATAAAACCTCTACAGTTTTATTTCTTGGATTTGGTTAAATGTTACTGTGAAAAATGCACTTAATGCAATGAGAGCAATGTACAATAACACAAGGTATAAAAATATTACAGAATTTATATATTATTTATAAAAATATTAAAAAATCTGAAAATAAAATAAAATAATGCGATTGTTTATGCCAGAGTAACAAGATTAATGGTCCTTTCAAATAAAAAGCCTTAATTTATGAAAAGAGAAAACCTTTTATCAAAATTTTGGTCTCCTGACAAGATTTCGTTGAATCGAGTATCACCAAATCTATTGTAGAAGTGACTACAACCTTTAGTAAGGGACTTGGAAGTAATTACAACCTTTAAAATTTGAAAACAGAGATGCCTGCGCAGGCATCGTTCTGTCCATCTGAGTAATCAGTTCTTTTACAAAATGATCTTGCCTGAACTTAAACGGGATGTTAACATAATTAAATTAAAATAAATGTGAAATGTAAATTGCTCGATTATTAATTGCAAGTTAACATATATTTTTTACCCAATTAGTAAATTTTGAGAAATAAATGTGTATAAAAAATGCTAATATGATTAAAATACTTTAGTTTATTGAGTTGAGCTTCCCTTAAACAATCATTGATTGTTTTATTCGGTTTCAGACGTTAAATTAATATCATTTAATAGGACTAAGAGTATATTCGTATGTTTGCAATTTTTTAAAAATTTTAATATTGCTAAATTAACGTTTTAGAAGGAATTAAAGCAGCCACTTTATCTTGAGAACCATTTAAAAAATAATAGTGAATCATTAATAATCTATGAAATTTTTATGCATAATTGCTGTTTTTATGCATAATGTGAAATAAAGAAGAAATTTACGAATTTCGATTTCTCACAACTTCAGAAAGTTTTATCATGTGTAGGTATAAATAAAAGTTGCGATTTTTACACTTTTTGTACAAATTTCTATACTTTTGTTACAAAATCACACATTGCTCAAACGGATTTAAAACTAATCTCAATAACATCAAAATTATTGATCTATATAAATGATTGATTTTCTCTCTTTTATGATGAATGATATTTTTATACGGAGACTGGAGTATTATTTTTTAAATTTTTTTGTTAAAATCTTAAATAAGTTATGCAATAATAACAAGTACTTTTTATGGGTTGGTGAATATTTTCAGAACTTAAGCTTATGATCATTGCATATTTTGAAAAAGAGCAAGTTAAAATAATAATTTTTAAATTTGTCGCAAATAGTGAATTATCTTTAAAAGGCGCTGCATTCTTTAAATCATACGAATAAATGTTTAAAAGACCTATCGAATTCTGAAAGCAATATGAAGGCAATCAGTTTATGTCTGTCTAAGTTAAATTTATAATCGAGGATTCTAAACCTCCTTACAAGTTTCCGATTATTTCAATTTTTAATTAAAAAAAATTTTGAAAAAAAAAATGTGTTAATAAGCAAGTTTGTGCTTATCATAATGGGCAAAAAGCTCATCAGATAAACTATTTAATAGGTGATCAAGATATTATTTGATAACATGCAGCAATACTTTTTAAAAAATTGAAAGATTACACTGATTTTTTTTATTTTAAAAAGGTGTATCAAAAACAGATTTTAAACTATTTTTTGATCATCCATAGTTTTTTTATACCGTATATCACTAAAAAATTCAATAATTTATTTTAAAAAAAAAACATCCTGCAACCCAAAATGTACGTTTATTTGCTAAAATCTGTTCTTCTATACTCCAGAAATCTTTCACAATTATCAAATTTACTCACCAACAAATATGCCATAACTTATTCTGCTTTTGGTCCACTTTTCTTCTCATCTCCTTTCCAGCGGCTCCTTTAAGTGAAGGAATCGTCCAATCCATATCTGAGCCTCTAGAAACAGCCAATAACGGCCAAGAAATCATATCGGAATTTTCCTTTTGTCCACTCATATATCGGCTTATGAAACATGCTCCGGAAGTCATAACTCTGTTGGAGGAGGAAGAGACCTCCTTTCATCCGCTCCACCCTTTCTCGAGTCGATATCCCCCTCAACGGTTCACTTCCCCGCAACATGCTCCTCATGAATATCTTCCATCAGGATAGATAAAATGCTGGCAGTGGGGGAAAAAGTTAATTAAATAGTAAGTTATTGAGTCTATAGTAGGAACGAGCCAGGAGTATTCGTAAAAAAGTTAAAATTTTGGAAATAATTTGCTGTGAATAGTGTGTGTTCTGCGTGTTTTTAACGATCTGTCAAAAATTTGATTTGATTAATTATTTTGAAAAAAGAAGAATGAGTTATTTTCGAATTGTATTTCGTAGCCAAAAAATCTTGTAAAATATATAAATTTTTATAGGTTTGTCTGGAAATCCAATACAATTGTCCAAAAAGGATTTTTTTTCTGACTGAATACATTGCTTCACCTGGTTCAGGCTGAAATTACACTTCATTAATAATTCTGATCAAAATTTAATGTGGGCTTAGTAAGTTATTAAATCTATAGTAGGAGCAACCTAAGAGTGTTTCTAAAAAGAAAGAATTTTGGAAATAACTCTCTGTGAACAGTATTTTCAACCTTCTGTCAAAAATTAGATTTGATTAATTATTTTGGAAAAAGAAGAATGAGATATTTTCGAAATGCATTTCGTAGCAAATAAGTTCGTAAAATATAAAAAAATGTGCATCCTTGCATTCAGTACAGTCTGGAATTCCAATACATTTGTATAAAAAGATTTTATTTTTAAATCAAAGAATGAATTCATTGTTTCACTTGATTGTGGCTGAAATTAGAAATCATTAATAATTCTGAACAAAAGAAAATTTATGCTTGTCAAATGCTTTATTTTTGCCTTAAAATTTGAAGTTTGTTTTCTATTAAACCATTTAAACACTTGTAGCTAGATTGCAATATAATGAATAATTAATTTTTCTTTAAATATTTAAAAATGTTCTAAATTAAAGAATATTGGATTATTTCTAAATATCGTCAGTTATTAAAAAATTTTGGAATGTCTTGCACTTCCTAGATCCGACATTGGCTATTTAAGAAATTTCTTATCGTAGTAATTATGCTTTAATAGTTGTATTAGTTGCATTGCTTGTTTACGTTAGTAATTTGTAGTGTTCTATATGAGATAATAAAATAGCACCAATATGAAAAATGTGATTTATTAAGTCTGGAAATAATTGATTTATCAAAACTGATTAGTTTTTAAATGCCTTAGTTTTGCTTCATGTCTGTAATAGTTTTTTCACATTTGTAATTGTTTTTTCCTAATGTACTAGGAATGTAAAATTTGTATATTTGTTCGTTATCGATGATGATGTACAATTTTAATATTCTAAAGGTTTAATTATCAACTTTAATTCTGTTTAAATACCACTCGCACACCTGGTAAGGAGTTTGAGAAACAGTAATCCTTGAAATTAAGGAACAGAAAATAGTTTTCAAAAATTCAGTTTGTAATGTACTTGCAAAACTGAGTCTTTAATTGTTGATATTGTTTTTTTTTTCATTCCTTTGATATTCAGTTCCATTTAAATTTTCATCTTATTTTGAAAATAGAATATTTCATTGATTGTAATGTTATATTTTTATTTTTCTCAGGTGTATGAACACACTTGTATAGGAGTACCACTTGTTTGAGACTGCTATGTTCTGTTCCGTCTGGCGGGTTCTTCTTTATTACACAAGCAGTGCAAAGACAAGTTTTGTTATGCAAACAAAGCGACTGCTGAAGCGTTCCCAAAAGTCCCTCCAAGTGCCCTTTTGCATTTGCAAGTGTATGCGGGTAATAGACAACAACTTAATCCAGCGCTTCCTCGGAAAATCTTGATCCTCAGTTCGGTATGCAAGGCAAAACAGCGAGATTGGGGACATGTGCTCGAGGATAGATTCACTGCCTTCCCTGAAACAAGCGCTTTCCTTCTTGCCGCCTCCATTCGCTGTGCCTCGTTAGAGGTAACACGTGCCATGAAAATCATTCTAGCGCTAAGTGACAGGTGTTTTATTTGCAAATGAAATGGTGGGAAGATCCGGAAGAGGGAACCGAGATAGACGCGGGATAAATTAAGTAGCGAATTGAAAAGCGACTTCTTTTATGATTCTTTTTTTTTTCTGAAGTGTTGTTTCTTATGATTGTTTATTATTTAAACTTTGAAATAACTGATAGACTTAGTAGAACTGTTTTTATTTCGTGCCAAAGGGAGTATTTACATATATTAGAAATTATATGAAATCATTTTCTATTCAAGAGAGTATATTTCGATAACTTGATCATTTGGGATCTTAAAAGGGAAATAAATGACAAACAAGCATTTAATAATAAAACATTAAATAATATTATTACAAATAGGAAAAAAATTAAAATATGATTTTTAATGTGTAGCTTTTGTTTGCAGAGAGTTTTGATGATTAATACACAAATGCGAGACTTTCGCTGTTTTAATTATTACTTTCCACTTAGAATTCTGTCTTTTAAAACGGTTATCTCATTTTAAATGCAATATTTTTTTAACAATCTTCTAATGCAACATATTTTAATTGACCTATTTCCATATAAATATATACATGTAATTAAGGAAATGTTAAATGGGGATCACTATGAAAAAAGTTGAGTTAAATAGGGAAAGTTATAAAAAACCTGAACTTTTCACAAAATTGATGAATATATATACATGCTAGTTTACAAAACTTATCTGTGTCACTTAGAAATGAATTCACACATTTAAACGACTAGAATTGATTCAGAAAACTTTGATAAAACAGTTTTTTTTTTTCATTCATTTAAACCTGATTTCATTACTGTAATCAGGATTATCTAGAAAAAATATTTAATTTAAAAATACTTACATTAATTTCTGTAATTAATAGAGATCTACTGAAACTAATTTCTGTAGACTACTGATCAACAAAATAGTTCTGTAGACAACTGATCTACTGAAACTAATTTCTGTAATTCTAGAGAAAAATGCTACAACTGAAAAAAATGCAGTTTTGAATGAAATCCTCAGTAAGTAAGTTTGAAATTAGCTGTAATTTATATTAAATCATAATTCATTATAATTAATATCAATTTATAATTAATTATAATTAATAATAAATTAGGAAAGTTCTACTATTAATTTATCCTAATACAGCACATTAAGTAGAGTTAGTTCGTATTTGATTTTATTTTTTACGTCGATCTAACAGTCACTGTATCATTGCACAAATAAAATTCTTCTCATATTCTCTTCGTCTGAGCATCTCCATAAACGTCTTAAAGTTACAAAGTCTTAAGGAGCGCATACTTATTCATTTATATGTTCACAAGATGATTAAATTCATTAAATAAGATCTTCCTGGATTTTATTTAAATAAAGCAATTATGCTTTGTTAATATAAATGCAACAATTATAACATGACTCAAAAATAAACACGCAGCCTGATCGATACAACCAATAAATATTTTATTGGTATGGTTCACTGTGAATTTTCGTTTCATGAGCACTTTCTGAAAACTTACAAAACAATTTTGAAGCAACCGTAACTTTTATTAAATATTTTCATTTAAATTGAAGCAACGACATTGGTTTCAATTTATAGCAATGGTACGAAAAGAGTGAAAATAACAGTTCCACTTTACTATAGAGCCTCTGTATGAGCCTTTACGTACTGAAGAGCAGTACAGAGCTACGAAGCAAGTTCCCATTCATTTATCTATTCTCAAGAAAGACTAAATTCATTTAGTAAGAGCTTCCTGTATTTTCTTTTAGGAAGAGTGTAATTATGTTTTGTTGACACGAATGCAGTTATGACACGAGCCTCTAGGCAGGCCTGAGCAATCTCTCTCATGCAGTATCAACAAGTAAATTTCCTAGCAGAGCCGCCTAGCTTTTTGTATATGATTTTTCATTAAGATGCGTGTCCATCTTCCCAGAGCGGATGAGGAAGAACGAGAGGAAATGCGATTCCCGGGCCGCATTAAGCAGTGTTCTTATGCCGGGGAAGAACTAATTACTCATGTTGCTTTTTCTTTCATTTCATTTCGACAACAGAGTATTGCTATCCGAATCCTTCTTCTTGTTTCTTGGGGGCAGACATCATTAATCTTCCACTATGAGGAAATAAACTTCCGAGTTCCGGGGAAGAAAACTTTCGTAATATATCGAAAGGCTGGCTGAAATTGTTTCCAGGAATTCAGAGAGACTTCCACTCACTCGCTTATTGCGAAGTTTTTAGAGCGCAGCAGCAAGAATAGCAAATCTTTGCTTCGTCAATTTATTCCAAGCTCCGTTCAAGATGATGTCTTTTCCTGTGTGCAAAACAAATAATTTCCCACTAAATTTTGCTCCACATTGTGTCAGATATATTTGACTTTTCCTTCTCCAGAGCTCCGCTTTCGGTCGACGTTTTCATGAAACGATTATTATTATCATCTCAACCAAAATCTCAGATCCCAATCTTTTGCTCATTTATCAATGCCGATTCGGGTTATATTTAAGACTGTTAAAGCATCACCTTAATGGGTTTCATTATACATAACTAGTAAAATTAATCTTAAAATACAGGGTTCTGTTACACTGTTTGATACAAAGAAGACAAAATGTTGATAAATTAGAATATTTATTACTTTATTTTTATAGCAAATGTATTTGACTTTTCTTCCTGAGGAGCTAACAACTCAGCTGCTGGGCTGTGTGTTTGAGGCAGTTAAATTACTGCTTTAACCCAGTTTATAGCATATAACTAGAGAAAATAATAATGAAATTTAAAGTTTCTTTGCAACTTTATGATATAAAAAAACGAAGGAAGAGAAATAAATATTTCGAGGATATTCGTGTGTAAAATAAATCTGAGTTTTAATTGTTCGACTAATGTTTTATAAAAATAGTCATTATCATCAGATGTTAAATGACTCGTCATTCAATGAGTCATGCGAAGTTCAGTAAATTTAATTTTCTGAATTTGGTACCATTTTAATGTAAATATATATGAAGTTGTCTTCTCTGATATTCTAATGTTGGTCGATGCTTTCGCGACAATATAACTATTATTTCTTTCAGGAATTCAGAGCTCAAAGGTCGTGAGCTCAAAGTCACTTATGTTTAGATGTATAGCAGTTAAAGTGTATATATTATGATTATCATAACGTGCGAAATTCATCTTAAGATATAAATTTTACTTAGATTTTTATGATAAAAATAAATAAAATAGGTGATAAATCAGCATACAATTGAAGTTTTCAAATATATAGCAAATTTATTCGTAATTTTTAATTCATAACATGCATGAAAACTTTATTTTTCCTGGTAGTTAATCACAATATTTTCATTGAGTTGAAGGCAGTTAATTTTTAATAATAGATATCATTCATCATGTAACCAAAACTTTTGATTAATTTGAATGATGGAATGTTTCTTTTCTGCATGAATTTTGAATATTTGTTACAAAATAATTATAATATAAATATCTGATATAATAAAGTATAATTTTCATTTTAAAAACATAGAGATTTTTAATATAAATGTTCTGACTTGTATAATCCTTTTTATTTATTGATCTATGGCTTATAATGCTTTTTACATGTAAGTTTTCTTTTGATATTAGATGATATATATAACTGAAATTATTTATTTTTATGCGCAATGATTCTGAATGTACCCTAATGATGAATTAAAATAAAAATAAAAAATATTTCAATAGCTGTACGTAAAATTCACATTTCTAATTTATGATTTTTCATTTCAGAGCTT
>JAPMOQ010023642.1:22941768-22951906 GCA_026543055.1 Argiope trifasciata
TACGTAAAATTCACATTTCTAATTTATGATTTTTCATTTCAGAGCTTTTAGGTAGCTAATATTTTGAAAAGAAAAGTGTTTCTTAGACTGATCATGACATGAGTTTTGTGTCAATAGGCTCTAAACATGTGAATATATGTTTCTTATTTTTCATTTGCTAAAATTCACATTTTTTTTTATTGTTATGTATCTTTAGAGACTATTAAATGCAGAAGTGCTTTAAATTGTTAATTAAATATAAATTCCCAATTTTTTATAGTACAGCAATATGTTACTGTTAAAAAACACAAGATCTTGACTGTCAAGTTTTAAATGAACAATATCTTCAAATATCGATGAATATAATAATGTAATTATGTTTTCATAATTAATCCATTAGGCTTTAGAATTTATCTTTTAGTTTATAAATGAAGATTGAAAAAATTATCCAGAATTAATTATTGTTAGATATAAACTGTATGAAAAGCTAAATATAACATTTCTAACTAACAGATTTTCTAACAGACTTTAAAACTGTAAAAACTACAAATTTATCCATCAATTTCAGATGAATAAAAATTTATAACTCATTATTTGTGGTGAAATCTCCAAGTTATATAAATAAAAATTTATTAAAAGTTTTTAAATGTTAATCAAACCTAAAATTATTGAAAAATTATTACCAAGATTGATTTTTGATTAAATCAATTATAAGATCGAGATATTTCAATCGATGACCAAGTGCAAAGCTCATAAATCAAGAAAATATAATATTACAGTCATTTCTCGATTTTAATCAAGTCTCATTATTTGTTTTCCATGTTTGTCGTTTTTATTTAAAAAGGCTGGCTTATACCAACCATTCCGGATTCGGGTAATCCACTATGGTGTAATTTGCACGTTACACGATATTAACTACAGCATTTTGATGACCTCGTGTTCCCTTCCCCTCTTAACGTTTATAACCCAACGCTAGCATAATAAAGACAGCAGCTTTATTCTTCGCTATATGTTACATAGAAGTCCAAATATACGAGCTGTGTTGGCATTTAAATCGCCTAGTAAGCGGTGGACTCGGCGCAGTTATAAATAGCCCCCAAAGGAAGCCAAATATGGTAGTTTCGCCAGTTTGAAGGAGGCAGTTAATACTCTAGGATATGGATCCTGTGTTGTAATATGTATGTTGGAGCGTCATCAACATTGCACTTGGCGAACAGTTGGCTTACGTTGGAACAGTTGGCCCTCGCTGCTTTACCAAAGAAACAGTGCTTATGCAAATTAGTGTGATTTAAAATGCACTCAATATTTTTCACTGTTTCAAAAGTCAGAGCAAAGTTATTTATGCAAATCGTAGATGTAAAAGCAAACAGTAAAGTTTCCATAAACTTAGCCTGAAATTTATGTCTTTGATATTCCTACCCCTATTTGGTAAATTTCTTTCTTTATCGTTCTGAAACTGTAGGCCATTATGCGTTGGTCCTATGAATAATAACAAAGACAATTCTCGAATGCAAATGTTGTTACATGTTAGATAACTTGATCCTATTGAAAGAAATGTTTTAGCTATTTCTCTTTCCAAATTCGTATATTTTTAGTGGATATAAAGCATGAGCTACAGAGGTTTTCACATCAGAAAGAGTGTTTTCCCGCCATAAGTTTCTGAGTTTTTGAGAAAAAAATTTCTTTTCTTTTTGAAATGACCATTATTAAAAGGCGTTTCGGTTCCTCTCTTTAATTTCACTCTCTTCAATTATAATAACGTTCTTGATATTTGTAGCATATTGAGTTGAATTAAAAATATATAGCCATTTTTTTAAATATCAGAATGATTTTGCCTTTTTTGATTCTGTTATGAATATCAATTTTCGGCCAAATAATGATATTTACAAAATTGAATGGGAATTTATTCAGAATTTAAGTTTTTTAAATCATTTGAGAAAAAAAAAATATTAAAATTTTCATTCCTATACACTTTCTAAAATTGATTACATAAATGTTTAAATCGACAAGGAAACTGTTTTTCTTTGAAGCATTACAGCATTCAAAATTATAATTAATTCTCGAAATTATAGTATGCAAAACCTTGAAAAGTTCATACTATTCTAAACATTTTTATTCTTAAAAACAATATTAACATCAATTACAAAAAGAAGAAATAACATTCACCGACATCTAATTTCTAAGTTTATGCCTTACAAGTACAGCAAAATAAACGAATCTGAAAATAAAAACTTGTATACATTTCTGGAATTCTAAGACATAAAAAGTAGCAATCTACACCCATTCTTTGTTTCTCTCGAAACCAAATAAGCAACATGTTTCAATCAAGCTCATTAAAACGTGATTGTTTAAAGTCAATATAATTTTCTAATTAGCAATAAAATAAACTTTTCCCCCGCTTTCAATAAATTATAGTTATCCATGAAAGTGAAGAAATACACGCAATTTCTCAAATTCCCTTCTGATTGTATTCTATTTGCAAATCAATGGACCAAAAGTTCTTAACCAGATATAAATGAAAAAGCAAGATGTCTTCTCCAACTATATATGTAAACATCAACAAGGACTGATACAAGGAAAATATAGGGAAAGCGCTTTGCCTGTATGTAAATATGGTAACAAACTATAAGGGAAAGTAAATATTTTTTCCAATGAAAATTCAATATAAATCGTTTGATAAATCTGCTGATTTAGCATGAGCGCTTTGCTAATAACAAAATTCGAACTGTTTTGACTTGAAGGAAATGTGGAAAGCGACAATGAAAGAAAGGTAAATATTCCTAAATCTTTTCTTCGTTATACCAGCAAACCATTCAAACCTTGTTAATTTTGTTTCTGGCACTAGGGAAATCTCTCCATTTTGTGCAAAGGCTGAAGAAAAGCCAGGAACGTCTTCCACCACAGCTTTAAGTGCTGGTAAATATCCTTTCTTACCTTCGCCACATTTCTCTACTCCCCCCCTTCACTTCACTTGCTTTTCTTTCTTGGAAAAAAGATGAAACCGTTTTAACAAGTGTAGCTTTTTGGAGCCTTCCGCTCGGGCAAGCATGTCTCGGCTCCAAGTAGTAAGAAGGGGGGAGATGCATCCTTTGCACGTTAATGCTCAGAGAAACAACACGCATTTGATCGCCGAACCGTGCAGAACTCAAACGGTGACGTTAACAAATTACGTTTTATTGGAAATACTAATGCGGATAAGAATGACGGGCTTTCTTTTCCGTTTATGAGCCTTCTCGGATGCTTTTGGCTCTGGTCCTTCTTATTTCAAGCCGAAATCCTTCACATTACGGATGTTTGCTGCGTAAATGTTTGCTCATTTTGAACTTCTCACAGAAATTGAAATTTCTCTGAAACACCGGGGCGAGAAGAAGAGAGAGAAGGTTTTGCTTTTTACAATCGTCAAAGTAAAAGAAGGGAACAAATCGGGAATGGAGAAGAGAAAGAAATAAAGGGGGAGACGAAATAAAAGTAAAATGGTGTGGGGGAGGAGAGAAAGAAACTATTTTAAATGTAGGTGTTTGCATTTCTGAGTTCATTTTTAAGTGACGATAATTTGTGCACTAAGATGCGATTCAGAAATGTCTTGTTTGAAGAAAGAGGGAATATTTTATTCATTAGTAAAACAAATACTTTCAAATGCAAAGAAATGATATTTGTTTATTGAATGGATAGTTCACAAGGAAATTACGCAACACAATACAGATGATGAATTTTGTAACTTTTAAGTAGAAGAGCATTTCAGCTGAGGTGGCGCCACGTACTTCAAACTCTTAGTCTTCTAGAAGTCTTGCATTGTATTGTCAACTCAAATGTCATTCACATCAATTCAATATAAGGCAGCTCAGATTGCATCCCTATTCATATTTTGTTAGGAATCAATACGTAAGCCTAAACTTCCAGTTTCCTGAGAATGTAGTGCTAGCTAGATAATTATGCCGTTATAAGCGCATAAGCATATGGTAGAGCTCAGTTGCCATAGTGGTTTGGTATCGGCCGAATTCTTAATTTAAAAATTCATTTTGAATTATCTGTAATGCCATCTGAAATGTATCATGCGCTTATAACTTGGCATAATAACCTAGCTAGCACTACACTTTCAGGAAACTGGAAGTTTAGGCTTACATAAACTTCCAATTTTCTGAAAATGTAGTGCTATTGGATTTCATTCCTTCTGCCCCTCCGTTATGATTTATTCGATTTCTAGCCACAATGCAAATATTTATTTTCTTGTCATTTGGCACCATCTGATTTCCGTTTACTAATTTATCGCTAATCAATACATTTAAAATAGGCACCTCCCACGGACAATGAATGAGGGGCTGCAGGTCTTAACTTTTAATGACTTGAAAAAAAGGGAAAGCTCTTTTCTGTTTCTAGATGATGTTTAAGATTTCTCTCGCTCGCTTTATTACGGTTACTCTTTGGCTATATATAACTGTGACATAAAAATGGACATTTAAAAAAATTATTCTTGAATCCAAGATCATTTATGTTGAATAAGGAAAATGTAGATATGCAGATTATAAAATCAATAAAAAATGTTATTGGAACGAAAGGCTATTAACTTTATACTAAAATAATTGAAATAATTGTTTTCCAATTTCACTGCTTCAAAAGTCACCCTTTCTCACATTGCTGGGATCAATGCCATTTGCTCACGAAAATAAATTTGGATACCTAATAGTAACTTAAAATTTTGATAAATCTATTATATCTTTCTCAGTTTAAAAGACATGGAATTAAATTAAATATATAGAATTTCTACATCATACAGAGATTCGAAAAGCTGATAATGTTAAAATTATTATCTGCATATAGATAATATAAATTAATACATTTACTTGGTTGAATATATTTGATAAAATGCAACCTGAATGCAGAAATCATCTGTTTAATATTACTGCTTTAAAGAAGCATTCAAATTAGTTCAATATAAGATTTATAGAGAGAAAATTATAAAACTTATACTTATGTTTAAAATAAAATTTTGTAAGTAACTGCATGAAGAGCATTCACATGTATCTATTTACTTTTCTACACATATTCGAAATATCACATTGTTGTTGTTTCATTTAATGTGTTTAAATTATATTTAGTGTGATGACTTTGAAGAAATAGATTGAAAATGTATTTAAAAATTTATTAATGATCATGTGTTTTATGCATACACCAAGTCTCCTTTAGTTTGAAAAATATTTTATAAGACGAAAAATATTAAACAACTTCTATCCTAATAAAAACATTAAACAATGGGAAGCTATAGTGTAAATTTTAAATATTTAGGAAAAAACTGATTTTTATGGCTTATTTATGAAACATTTACTAACATCTGAAATCCTCTACAGGTGAATATTTGACAGATGCCAACGGTTAATCTTAAATTTAGTATTTTATTCAGTTATGGTTATTACTAAATTTTCAAGTGGAAGAAATTAATAATAAGATATAAGGATTTAAAAATGACGATAAAGAAAAGAGAATAATTAAATAAGTAGGAGATGCTTTTTGCCATCCCCAATAAAATGTATTCTGTTAATGTAATTTTTTCTGACTGTTAAGAAGAAGGAGCAAAGAAAACGAGTTGCTTTCAATACTAAAATGTAACTAAATCTTTTAGTACCCATTAACCATTCTTTTATAAAAGACAGATCTTTAACATTATCACAGTGTGCGTATTAAAACATTAATTTTTCACTGCTAAAAAGGTGTCGAAGAAATTATAATCTCTTGCGAATTATAGGAAAAATAATCCCACTATGAAATACCTTTTTTAGGTTCGCAGTGAATTCATCTTAAAATGCAAAGCTTATGAAGTAATTCATGATGAACAATGTTATCTAGTATACTTTAAATTTGAGATATAAAGATACATATTATATAAAGACTTGTTAATAATAATATTACTAATGTATCTTAATTAATGAAAATTAAGCATATTATATATAAAATTGTTTATTTTAAAAGAAATTTAAATTTTAACAGTTTCAAATCTTTATGTATTCCTATCATCATCTCCAGCTGTTGTTTATGTACTGAAAATAAACCTAATGCATGAGTCAGAAAATCTTGAAACTCAATTTATTCAAGTGTGCAATCAATCGATAAACTCATTTTCACAAATGGGAGATTTCCGAGCTTTTTAGATATTGCAATTTGTATTATGAATATCATTATATTCGGTGATCTGTGCATTTAAAGTGTTTAAAATTAATATTGAGGTTTTCAATGTTTTTAAGCTATAATTGACACTGTATGGTACTGATTTCTATAAGATATATAAAGGATGCATGATTGGTATATAATATTAATGCATTTAATATGTATTTCTCTCATTTCTGAATCGTATGCCATGAGTAAAGAATTAATTGTATTTATAAGACTCCATAATTACATTAATTATATTTCCAAACATGCAAACGAACATTTTATTTTCAGTGCTTAGTTTTTAAAATTTCTGTCTGCATACAAATTTAACTGAAACGAGTGTTTATTATAAATTTTACTATTTTATACATATTTATCACGTTTATTTTGTAAATATATGTATAATTTTGTTCTTCATTTAATTTAGATAAATTCAGTGATCAGAATTTAAAATGAAGCTGAAAGAATATATTTTTAAAGATTAAAACTGTAAAAATTATCACTTCTTGAATTTCTTAAATAACATTTTACAACTGAATTTTCCACATAATGTTTCATCATAGTTCATTTGAATATACTTTTTTTTCCTGCAAAAGAACGTATAAATAAACTATATCAGTTTAGCTCCTTTTATAGTTACCAGATGGCGCAACGCAGATAGGTTTTTGCTCAGAAGAGGAGAGAGCACCTGGAGAAAAAATAAGTCGGGCTAAGAAAGGGATTCTTCTTTTCTCCCCTTTTCCTCTTTTTCTTTCTTCTAACCGTTTACAAAGGATACAGCCGAAATTGTGGAGTTCAATAGTCATTGTGGAATCGTCAATTTGTGTCAAATCAGGGTATCAAAGCTAATTATAAATGATAGATATTTTTTTCAACTAATTAGTACTCAGATAATTAGTTTGTAAACACTAATTTTTGAGATGATATTCAGGAATATTTATTTTAAAGATAATACATGGCGCAGGGGATATTTTAAAAGCTAATTTTATGGAATTTCATTAGCTAGAATAAATTTTGTTTTTAATTTTTGTCCGTCTACTCTCTTTGTAAGATATGATGGTAGTGACATTTCATTGAGCGCATTAAATTAAATTTAAGGTATAAGGTGTTATATTATAAAGGATATTTTCCTTGATAAATTGTCAAGAAATTTAACTGTTTAAAAGAAACCTAGCAATAATCCTGCAATCCACAATTGTTTAATTAAAAATTAGATATAAGACGAAATAAAAAAAAAATTTTTGTTGTTCCATTCCGAAATTATCTTTTATTAAACATATATATTAATTATTTAAAATCTAAAAAACTCATTTTATAGCATTTCATGTGCTGGAATCAATTTTGATTTTAATTTTTCTCCATCTGCTCTCTTTGTGAAATATGAAGTTAATGACATTTCATTTAGTACATTAAATTAAACTTAAGGTATGAGGTGTCAAATTAAAAAAAGATATTTTTCTTGATAGATTAATTAAAACAACTAACTGTTTGAACAAAATCTGGCAGTTATCTCGCAAATCCATAATAGTTTAATTAAAAATTAGAAATAAGAATTAAATAAAAACAAAAATTGTTCTTTATAGTTCCATTTTGTATTGTCTTTTATTTAGCATACTTCAGTGAACTTCGTTTAAGTAGTTCCTCTTTTCAAATTCCAACAGCACTATCTAATCAGATGTTTATCCCATGTAATTGTCATCCATTTCCATCCATAAGTCTTTATAAAATTTATTCTCTTATAGAATCTCCAAGATTTTCAGAAAATAATCCAAATGCCTGTGTTTAGTTATAGGAATTAAATCAGAAAAATTCTTCTGCAAATTTTGTAAGATATTTTAATTAATTTTTTCAAACCTACAATACTTTAATTAATAATTAGAATTCATAAAAATAATGAAAGGAGTAGCTATTTTGTTTCACATCAAAAGTTTGTTTGGTCATTCTTGAATGCACTTTGTTCACACAATACTTATGCAGGTTTCAACAATAATCTGTCATCATATGGTATGTCATCTGCCTTGATAATAATCTTTTACATTGCCTTTATGCCAAAATAAAATTATGTACCTAGATTCGTCCATAATCATTAACTAGTACCGTCAAGAATTTCAGGAAAATTATCTACATGGTTATAAGAGTAACGAATATGGCTATATTAAATAACTGAAACTGGTGAGCTTACTTCAAACTAAATTAAAATAAATTTCAGCCATTTGGTTACCCAAAAAGAACGATTGAGATCCCCGATTTTTGCTCTATCTGATTCATGATTCCACGAAATGAGGATTGTTTATGAGCTGTCTGATCAGACAGATAAACCATGTAAAATTCCAGATTTAAACTATGTTCTACTAATTCTAGATAATTTTGTATGCAAAGTAAGGCTTATGTTGATCATGAGCTTTCATGAGACTGTTTCCTCAACCTTAGATTTGTATGCAAACGAAGTAAGATGGTTTTTACCTCGTCCGACAAAGAGTTGACAAATAGAATTATTTTTTCTAGATGGTATCTCTTTCTGGTAGGTCATTTTTTTTTCTTTACTCAAGGGATTATCTATTCCGCATGGTTCTGTTTTCCCATAGATATAAGAAGAAGGGACATTTCATATGTTACCCTAACTAATAGTTAACCACTTTTAAGTCCATTCAAATTGGTTATTAATGTTCGCAAATTTTATCTTCTCCATGGCAAAAGCTATCGCATCATAGTCTTTTTTTATTTATCCCGGCACTGTTTCTGCGAAAAAAATATTGAAACTCCTTCATCATCTTTTTCTATAAGATTCTTTTCCTCGAAGGATAATTTCCTCTTAAAAGTTTTAAAAATTTAGCTACAATGAATTTCAAAAAGTATAGCTTATAAAGAAAAACTGTTCAGTATACGAAATTATCATACCAAATATTGTCAAAATTATTTGAAAAATTTTTTAGCTCCAACAAATTTTTGTTGGCCTTTGGTATTCCTGAAGCTATAAGAACTCTTTTGAAAGTTTTAATCCCTTACATAGAATCAATTTTCTGACCTATCATATTCTTATGATTTTATCAGACTCTAAATTTAATTTCTAATTGCTGAATTAAATTATGGAATTAACCAGAAAAACTTTTAAGCATGCAACGTGATTAAAAAACAAAAATCTAATTCTACAAAAGTTGTACACTAAAGTTTTGAAAACATTCATTGAAAACCTGTGAATTTCTATCCTCCTGGGTTAATATCTTAAAATGTATTAAACGTGAAATATTTAGAAGTTCATTCGTTTATACATTGCATATATGGCATACAAAATACAGGACACTTTTTGAATCGTTTTTTATCAAAATATAACCAATCATTATGTTTTCAGTGATTATAAGTGAATAAATTTAAATCTTCTAACTCACATGAAATACTTCAGAAAATTTAATAAAAAAAATTAATAATACCGAAAGTTGAATGAATGGATATTCCATTTTTGACAAATTTCAAAGCTTTTTTTTCTCTTTCGCCTTCAATTTTCTTAATATCAGTTGTTAATTTTAATATTTAGAATTGTACTCATCAGTATAGAAGTTAAACTGGAAACTATACCGAATCAATATAGTAGTTAAAATTAAATTTTGGTATATTTTAGACAGATATTTTCTTGTATGCTATTCCTACATTCAATGCCCGATCAGGAATTTAACCATATTTGTTATACTATATTATGGTGCTGCATAATTTCTGAAGCGATATTTCTAGAGAGATTTGAATTTTCCATGAGACTGGAGTGAGTTGCATGCTTGCAGAAAAACAATTTCTTAAAATTATTTTGGAAAAATTATTTTTGAAATGTGAATATATTTTAAATAAGAGTTTTGTTTTAAAAACAAGCAGAACCAGTATTAAAAATAAAAGAAATAAGATTTCAAATTTAAATAATTAATTGAATTTCACACAGTTTACAGATCTCACGGTAAATGGATGCAAATTAAACATTTTTTTCATGTAGGACAAAAATTCCTATTTATTGCACTTTTATTTATTTGGG
>JAPMOQ010023642.1:22951916-22965104 GCA_026543055.1 Argiope trifasciata
GTTTAATAAGTCACAGTACAAGTAAATAACAGCTTTCATACATCGCTTGCATCTGTCACTTTCAATTTAATATGTAATAAATTGCTTAACTAATTTTCTTTGTTTACGTTGCTGCCAGTTTTGGCTGATCATTAACAGAGTAATTGCTACACTTTCTCGAACAAAGATTATTTTTTAAACATTCATCGCAATAATTACGATTTATTTTAGCAATCGTTAAAAATTACATGTTAATCCGTGAAATATGTTTTTGATTAGACTATTTAGAGGATTAATTCTAACGTTTTTTGCGCTCTATGGAGAAAATATGTATGATGATACTCTTAAGAATTATTACTCCTAAATGCTAAATATATTTCGCAAAAAAAAAAACATGAATGCAACATTTAGAATATAATAAAATAATTAGAATAATTACATAAACGCGAGAAAATTTATTCCAGATTTTCAGTGTTTCAACCCATTTAAAAAACTTTATCTTTCCTAGAAAAGAAAAATAAAGTTTCAACTGAAACAGTAAAGTCACAGTAGAATCTCATTCAGAAATTTTTTGACGAAAAATTTGTTTGCATACCAAAATAAATACGCTTTCAAATTTTGTAAATCGTAGATAAAGATATTCTACAGATAAATAATATGTAGATATTTTTACAGGTAGCATTTTTAGATGCTTCAAAAACAGATCTTTAATTGCTAAATGTTCAATCTTTACCTTTCAACATTGTTTATATCAATCCAATACTACATTCACCTTCAAAATTATGTGAAAGATAATTAGATAATTGGTGCTAGTTTTAAAGTTTTCAACCATGTACGATCGAAGATAAAATTTTGAATCTTTGTATTAATTAATATTGTTTTTTCTTTTAAAGACATTGAACAGATTTCGCACTCAAGATATCCTAAATAAATGATCTCATATAAAGCTCGGTAAAGTAAAGCTGTAATGAAAATTTACTCTATAATAGTAAAGAAAAAACCTTTTAAGATAAGATTCTATATTTGATATCCATCAGAAAACTGCTGTAGGTATATGTTTATCCCGGGCAAAATCTTTGCACTTCACTACCATCTATGGTTGGTGTGGTGTGTAAGTTTTAACAGAGAAGTGTCGATTATGATGTTATCTTAATTGGTTCAAACTTATTATATCTATTGTCTCAAGATTGGACACTGATACATCTGAATTAAACAATTCAGCCATTTAGGTCCTCTTTAATAATATTCATCCTTGTGAAAAATTCTTCTGATGTTCTTTGAAGCATATGATTTTTCTACGAATTAAGGCACTTGCAATTATATAAATCAAGCCTTTTTTCTTCCATGAAACTGTAATTAGTAGAAAATATAAATACTGCAGAGTGGAAAATAGCTTAAAAATTTTTTTTGAGTCAGTTGGGGAGGCTAATTGCTTTCCAATTAAAAGCCACTCTCGTTTTCTTTCAGATAATTCAACAGATGAAACCATAAAGAAAGATGCTAATCAGAAAAAAGGTATACAATGTTTATTTAAAAATTCTTCGCTCCAGCCTTTTATCCAATTATTTCCGCCTAGAGAGGGATCAGTCGGATTTACTGAGGAGGGAGCATTGCTTTGCGTCATTAAACTGGCATATCTTCTGGTCATCATAAATCGACATTCGCTAATTTCAGTGCTCCTCATCCTCGTAAAATTCATAGCATTCCTCTCTTCTAATCCCAAGGCAAAGTCCATCTGCCTTCCAGCCCGTTACCCAAGGAAAAGGAAGACAACTCTGGATGCACTTGGTGACCCTGGCCATCACATGGAGTCATTCATTCTGCCCAGATAAGACCTCGGTCCAGTTGGAAAAACTTGCCTTTGCAAAGAAAAGAAATCCAACCGCTCTTTGTGTCCGATAAGAAATAATCCCCTGCGTTAATCCATGGCATAGAAGTTGAGTGACGAGGGAGTTAAGGGAAGAGATTGGATATCGGGGACTAGGCTCTACTCTTCAGGAGATGTATTTGTGTCCTGAGGAAATAAAATTCGCCGGGGAAAGTGGAAGAACTATTCACCGGGATCCCAAAATGTTGCAAAGCTAATGAAGTACTTGGCTAATTGCTGTCTTTTTAGCAAGAAGGAAGAGGCACAGAAGAAATAAAAAAAAATTGGAGCGACTCTCTAGGATAGCCAAAGTCCATTTGGGGAAATGTTCGCTGCGGAAAAAAAGAGGAGCTTAAACAGGAAAGGAGAAATAGATAGAAGAGAAGTAATTGAATCCGATTTACTGGCTCCCGCTTCAATTTTGCGGCAGAATAATTACGATGTTTCGAAAGCTAAATGAAAATAAGGGAGCTTAAATAAACACCCCTGCCGGTTTTTCTAAGCATTTTTACTTACTAGCCTTGGAGATCTGTGTACACACGTAAGATGTATTCTAATCTTTGATCTAATGTTTCGTCTAGGGCTTTCAATTACCTAGTATTCACACTAACAGATTTTTATGTAATTTGCCATGAACAGACCGGTTAACCGACAGAGAAAACCCCTTCAATTAATCTTCAGAAGTGCCGCTAAAAAAGGCCGCCGTTTAGTAGAGAAATAAAAAAAAACTCGATTTAAATCTAATAGGTGGTATTCTGAGACAAGAACTATTATGTGCGAACTAACTGAGTACACCTTGTGATAGAATAGACAGTTTTGTATCTCGGAAAATGTATCATATTATATTTCATTTGTACATTGTTCATTTCATTTGTACCAACAAATGTACATTTGTATCAACTAATGTATATTCATATGTACATTTGTTAGTAGGTTTGCTTCAAACTGAGCTCTAGTTCTGATTCATTTCTCTAAGTTTTTTTCTTTTTTTTTTTTTTTTTATTATGTATTTTGAATATGCTCTAATGTAACCATACACTTAGAAGGGCGATATAAGGCAATATACATGTTATTTATTCATGATATGAGCAATTTTTATAGCTCATATAATAGTATATCATAATGGTTGACTTCTTAACTAGAAAATTCATCTTCAGATCAGTATATTTCGAAATCGATTATTTGTACTCCGAAAAATTTCTGACAGTGGCAAATAATTCAATAAAATGTTCATGATATATAGTTTGTAAATCGGTTATGGGAAAATATTATAACTCTGCCCATTCTTAAAATTTGGCTAAAAAAAATGACATGACCCCCTTAATGATTTTTGCCCGGTTTATCCATATCTCTTTGTCTCTCCTCCTTTAAGAAAGTGGACACTTCATGACTTTAGAATCTAAAAGAAATGAGCAGTATATATGTTCCATTTACAATTTAAAAATTTCTCAAAAAATTTTAGATGAAAGATAATTTGTTGTAAACGATCCACATAATTTTTCTGAAGTTTTATTTCATTTTTTATTTCTTAAATATTTATAAAGGTTTATATAAAGGAAAATTTTGCAGTATCATGCCTCAAGCAATGTAAGAATATTTACATGGTTATTGCTTGACATTTAAAAAAATTGTGACACAGTTGCATGCAGTGTTTCATATGTGATATATTTTCATTTTTTACATAATTATGTATGCTAAGAAATGAAAAGATTTTTTCAAAATTTGGAAATATTAACATTATATAATTTTTAAGTATATAATTATTTCCCTTCTATCACTAAGAAATGAGAAAAATTTGAAACATGATCAAATCCTCTTATTTAAAATATCAAGCAACTTCAACTTTTTGAAATATTAATTATAAAAATTGATTTATAATCGAGAGAAAACAATTTTGCACTTTTTCTTGTTTTTATTTTTAAAATACTATTCATTTTTATTGACCCTTTAATTTAATATTTTTACAACAGAGCAGTGAAAAAAATTTGCTCTATTTAGAATGCTTGATTTTAGAATTACCACTCATGATTAAAATTTTAATATATTTCGATAGGTTCAAAGGACCTTACAGAAAATTTAAATTGAATGTTGCAATAAAATGGCGCCGTTATTTGCGTTCATAAGTTGAGGCTCTATTACATAGTTATATTTATTTTGTATTATTCCATCTCAAACTTGGTGTAAAATGGCTAGATCTGACACCATTGTTCAGTTAAACTGCTCCAAACATCAACATTCTATAAATTTCTAAGAGAAAATAGCTTTTAACATCTATTTAAGAATCACATGTGTCCTATATGAAAACGACGCGTTATTTGTATTTATTTTTAAATACTTTAATAAATGTTTTGATCTTTTTTTTTGAAGTAACAGCAATATTTTTACAGACCCTTTTTAAATAAAATCTCTTACGGAATATATAGATAGGCTTACAGATTTAAATTAATATGATTATTTTGAACAATCTGGAAAGAAAGAAAATTTGAGCCCTTTGTCTTAAAAACAATATTATTTCTTCAAAAAAGAGGATCACAGATGTCGTAAATAGGATTACCCACTATAGAAAAATGAGTAAGCGTCTGGCTGCCTCCGCTACAACTGACCCTAAAGGGCTCCCGAGCATACCATCCTTTTTTATTATTTATCCAAATAATGGCAGATATCATAGACCTGTAGGTATTTCAGCTAAGAAGAGAGTATTAGTAGATACGAAAGAAACCGGAAAAAAGCTACGATACGAAATCAAGCCCTCGCTTCGAAGATGCATTTATTTTATGTGCATGTCCATTCTATTTCCGGCAAATAAAAATTATGCCTTACTTTTATAACGCAGGACATTTGGTGGCGGAGGGTTGGTCCAGTGTATGCATTTATTTTATGAGTGTGCACACGCGAGATTGAATTGCCGCAATTGTATCTAATAAAGAAAAGCTGACCTTCTCCGTCCACTCTGCAATAGCGAAGATGGAACAGTTCAATCCTAAACTTCTTGGGATGATATGGAGAAGGAAAGAGCAAAAACATGCTTTCTCAACGATTACATTGCATTCTCTTCGATCTCTGTCTCTCATAGGCCTCCTCTTCCCCGGGAAGCGCCTCCCTTCAGAGAACAATGCCTTAAACCCTGTTATTTTCTCTCCAAGACCAACAGCTCTCAAAGAATTCCTGAATAACAATGGAGAAAGAGAGAGCCAGTTTTCCGCAGGGCTATTTTTTCGATCCACTGCGGTCAGGATTAAACCGTTCCTTATGTTTGTGAAAGGAGTCTTATTATTCACGATAGATATTGCCTCTTCCTCAAACCATACCATCACGGAAAAGGAATGCAAAATTTTTTGGTAAAGCTGTCTTTATATGGTAATCTAAATGTGTCTGAGTATGTTTATATAACAACCGAAAAATCAATCAGTTAATCTTTCTCCCTCTTTATATATATATATATATATATATATATATATATATATATATATATATAACAGGTACAATAAAATATTAGAAGCATACAGAAATTTGAAAAAATGAAAAAAAAATTAAAGAAAGGTTTTTATGAAATATTACTCGCTAATAAGAGAAATGCATAGCGTCATTAAAATTGAGACAGATTTTTTGAAATAAATTATCAATTATTTAATATTAAATGAAGTTCATTTATCTTTTTCAGATCATCATACTCAATCTTTAAAAAATCGCAGATAAAATCAAAGAATTTTTTTTAAATATATGAACAAAATAATATATATATATTACTCTGAAAACTTATGAAAAGTTAAAATAAGTCTTACTTCCTATATTGCTGCTCGTAAAAAGCTTTCATTAAATATGAGAGAAATTTTTTCACGACTTATGTGTAACGTAACTGTGGTCTGGTTGTAAGATTTCGGTTGCAAGATCTGATAGCTCCGATTTAGTCATCCGATTCCACTAAATATCTGACGTGCATGTTGATGTAATTTAGAGAAAGTGCTATACTTGCAACTTTTGAACAGTTTTTTTTTTTATTTCTTAAATTAGGCAGAATTTAAAAAATGTATGATTCAATTTCCATTTAGTTAATAATAAATTGATTGTATCTCATTTACAAAAATAGTAATAATTTTTTAATTTCATATCATATTTCAGGATATAATATGATGCTATATTTTGGAAGAGCAAGACAAGTAATTGTTTAAAAAACAGAAAATATTTATTTTGCAATTAAATTAATAACTAAAAATAGTAATCATTATCATTTTAGGCAGTTTTCACAGTTTTAACAAATCAAACAACGTATCATTTTTTTTCTTTTCTTATACTAAATTATTTTTAAAAAATCTTACATATAATAAATCAAATCAGATTATGTATTTTAAACCAAATATGGTATTCCTAAAAACCTCAAAATCTGTACTTTAAAATATTCTAAGGTAAAACATGTTATTCCATCCAAAGTATAAAAAAGTGTCTGCATGGAAATTATAGAAATACTGCTTCAGATTAACAGCACAGTAGAACTGTACATACCTTTACAAAAAATCATATTCCAAAATTGTAATTTACACCTAACATGAAATAACAATAATGAAAACATAGAAATCAAGATGTTTATGATAAATTATTCATTAATCATAATGAAATTTTTAATTTTTATCAATAGTGACAACAAAACACGATGACATTCCCAAGCTTCATGAATTGGCCCATGATAATTAGACGAACAATTACATATCAATTTGAATTATCTCTAAATTACAATCACTAAATGAAAGAGGAATGCAGTTAATTCTAAGTTACAACACTTTCCCCTATGTTAAATCTGACATTGAGAATTAAACATTCTCTTTCTTGTTGATGGGATGCAGAGTTTTGAAAAGGGAGGTGATCTTGGGTCATTCTCATTATCTGAACGTGACTCAAAACTCAGGAACAGGGCGAGTAGTTATCCAAAGAATCCGTGTATTGCCTCAAAACCGAAATTAGTATTACCAAAATAAAGTATCAGTAATAGAATCAAAACTTTAAAATGTAGTTTCAACTGCAGTTACGTTTTCAAACGGGTACCAAAGCCGACTTTTAAAGAAAGGGAAAATGACATTTAGTACAATATTTTCCCAAAAAGTGGCAGATTTGTGAATTTTCAAAACACAAAGATTCTTTTTTGTTTTACAATTCTAATTCGGAATATAGATTCAATTTATATTTCTCACAAAGAATCAAAACACTACATACGAATAAATACATACAATACACTACATACAATATAATGCATACGAATAAATACATGCAATACATTACTTACGATTGAGCTATTTCGTTTAGATTAAAAATAATCTACACTAATATTATAAATATGAAAGTTTGGATGGATAGATGTTTTTTACTCAACCACGTCAGAATGGATGAAATCACTGAACAGAATAGGATGAAATTTAGCACAAAGATAGATTATAGTCAGGAATAGAGCATAGGCTACTTTTTGTTCCGGATCATTGAGTGGTTAAATTTTTATTAATTAAAAACTAATTTTTGTGCCGAAAGGCTAAGACCAAATCCCAACAAAGAGGAGTAAGGCTCCAATTTTTTTTCTCAACAATAATCAGGTTAGGCTTAGCATGATTTCAACAGACTATTTCAAACGATTCTATTTATTTTCTTTGTGTTTGATATATTTGAAATCTAATATTGTTAATGAATCGATCTTTCGGATTCATTCTGAAGTTCTTTTAAACTAAAAGAAAACAGAATAAAGGAAATAAAAAATTTCTAACCTGCAGTGAGTTACCCCAACTGGCGTACGAAAGTTAGACGTGTACGGTACTCCAACTGGCGTTGAAAGTTTGTGTTTGATTGCTGACAAGTGTTTTTTCATTTAAACTAGAGGTTTAAAAATTATGTGTATAATACTGTTATAGCTATCTCAATCTCGATCAATAAATAAAATGGATTTGACCTGATTTTAAAGAAATACGGACTTGAGTTGTTGTTTTATTTTATTTTGTGTATACTATGTAAATAAATTGTTTTATGTTAGTGATGTGTTTTTGTAATTAAATTATGTTTATTTTATAGATTTTTCGTATATGCTTATACTTTTAAATGCATCGTTTTTAGGTTTGTTTTAATTTAATTTTATTTGTCATTATTTCATATTTTTTCGTACATATATATCAAAATTTCCTCGCAAACAGAGTTGCGAGTAACAGCTAGTGTTACATAATTGACAAATTGCCGTTCAATTGCAATGGTTAAGAAAACGTAGAAGTTGTTAAATGATGTTAATAACAAGTTAACATTGTCTAACAACTAAATCAATGCCATTTTATTATCAATTATGTAAATACTATACTGATAGAGTAAGTGATATTCATGGGCACTCTATGAACTTTTATTGTTTAAAAAATTCTAAACGGTAAAGCACTGTTCAGAAAAGAGAATTATTATAAAAATTTCTTAATTTAATGAGTTTAAAATTGAAAAATTGATGCTTTTAGGGTAATAAAATTGGATCATTTATACTTATTAAGTAGTTAACTGGTAATTGCAAATATTTATGTTTTCAACAAGAATTTATATCAGTACAAACTTTTTTAAATCTTTTGCATTATTTTGTTCTTCATTTAATACGTTCGATTTGTTTATAACGAAACCTTGAATAGTGCAGTATAATAAAGGTTGATTTTTGAGGCCAATTCTCTTTAACCAATTTAATTCAAACGAATGACTAAATTATGAACAAAAGGGATAACAAGCCTATTTCAAAAATCCTAAAAATAATCATTTAACAAAATTCCAGATTTTTTTTTATCATTTCAGAAAATTAGTTGATACATATAACACGCCAATTTTTCCAGCTATGTCATTAGAAATGAGAGGAAATATAATTCTAATTTGTCCAAGAATTCACTTACAATTAACGAACAATTAATTTACAAAATCACTTGCTTTTTTGCTTTCTTCCAATTCCCAAAGGCAGGCTGAAGTTTTGGTACTGGCTGTACTTTACATTGTGACGTTGTAAAATAAATGGCGCCATGTGTGTCTTTTTACCCTTTCAATTTAAAACAGTGTAGTAAGCGTATTACTGCTTTGATCCAATATTGTGTCCTCCACCCTTAAGATCTATACCATCCTTGTAATTCCTGTCACTAAAGCCTTTGCATTCAGAAATTCATTATGATCAGCAATATATTCTAATGGAAGCTCATTTTTTTATTCAGTCAGTCAAATACTAAATTTAATATTCATATTATTTTCATTGGTTATGAGGAACTGCTAACCAGGAAATAATAGTTTCTTGAATGTAAAGAATTTCTGAAAATTACAGTTCTCCAATAAGTTACTTCTAAAATATTTGCCATTATGAAAGACGCTTACTTATTCGAACATCTCAAATGCAATCTTTTTTAATAAGATTAAATAATATTTCTCAATTTTCATAGCATTTTCGATGCCAAAATTCAAGTAATTTTGCATAATGTTATCACATTGTAGGTAACAAAATGATTAATCAATTTTTTAACGACGTATTAAACCTAGATTGATATATTTATTCTGAAAAAAAAAAACCTATAAAAAGACAGTAACTGCTTTTCACAAATCAAGAAATACAGAATTTTAGGGAGTAAAGAATTGCACTTATATCCGAACACCATGAAAAACACAAAATTGAATCTATACGAAACAATTCATTTCAAAGTATTATTTCAAATCTTTTTCACATTATTAAATTAAATTAGCTAGGTAAAAAGGGCAGTTTGAATGATAATTATATTAATAACGCCTAATAAAACTATTTGCTCTCTTTTATCTATATTTAAATAAATAAATTTGCACAATCAAATATAGATAATTTTTTTATTTGCGTGGTGATTTTATTAAAATGATATTTAGATTAATAAATTTCATAGCTGTTTGTCGAAAAAATATTATAAAATTAAAGATATTATTATAAAGTTGTAGTGAGAATATTATAAAGTTGAAAAGCATGTCCTATAAAAAACAGTTTCCAGAATGTAAAAAAAAATTTCTAAATCTATATGTTTACAACTTTCAAGCACTAATAATTTCTAATGCATGCATAACAGTCAAAATAACTCGATAAGTACCAATGTATGATTATGACATTATAATTTTTTAACTTCCATTTCTACCTACATCTTTATTATAAACCATCATATCCTTTTATTACTTACTTACAAGAATGTTTTAAAATTTCTAAAGCCTTGTCCCATTTCAAATATTTTTATTTATCAATTTATGAAGAATAAAAGTTTAATATAGAATTCTTTTTTTAAATAATCTTTTCCATGTCCCCGAAAGATGTAAAGCTTGTTCAGTTTTATACACCCTAAAACATGTAGCAGAAAATATTCAGCCGTCCTCTAGTACCATTAATTGATCATTATCAGTACAACGGACTCCTCTGCTACAGACAAGGTAGCTCTATCGTTATCTGCGCGCTGGGAAAATGATATAACTCATCCTTCAGTAGGCCTCGTATGTTATCCCCTGCCTCTCTTCCCTTTAATGAATGATGAGCAAATAACTAGCTAATCGGAAGCCTTAAATCTTATAGAAAAATTAGGAGACATCATACTGATAACATTAAATTATAGGAGGTGTCAAATTCTTAGATGACGGTCAGGATTGCGTCCGTTGCGCATGCTCTTTGGGATCGATTAAGACAACTTTGCACATCTTCCACGTAAAGACCGTAAAAAGATGTCAAAAAAGATGTAGCGGGGAGGGGAAGGAGTAGTTGAGTGCACCTTTTCTTCCAAGTTTGCCGTCCACTAGGCCATTTATTTTTATTTATTGGTCGATGATCAAAAGAGAGAAGCATTTATAATTTTGTTGATAAAAAGAGAATTTATATTATTTAGTATAAGGAGACTGTCACGAAACGAATTATTGGAAAATGTTAAATAACAATATATCATTTTTTAAAGAAAGCATTAGAAATTTAGAAAATGTGTTACTTTTTATTTCATAGCCTTTTTGTTTCATATGTTTTTTTTTTTTTCAAAAATTTATAATTTATGATTCGCATACAAATTCATTTCATTTTTGTTGTGCCAAAGTATATATTTATGTTCATGTCTAACATTATGAAACTCAAAAATTTTTTAAATGCTACCTGAAAACAATTCTATCAAAGAAGTATTTAATTAAGAAATTTTGAGAATAAAAACACAATTTGATTATTTTTATGAATCAACTTGTCACAAAACAAATTTTGGAACATTTATAATATAGCAATATAACATTAAAAAAAATAAAAATACAAATTTTTAAAATGAGTGTTGCGTCTATTTTATCATCTTGTTAATTGACAAATTTCCTTTGAATTTTTCTGTCTAATAAACATATTAATTTAAATGTGTTTATTAGAAAGGAAAATGGTTATTCATATTAAATCAAACAATGTAATTTTATTGAATTCAAAAATGTTTTTATACAGGGACTTTTATTTCTTTGTTAAACTTTGATTAAAATATTTCAGAAACTAGAATTTTATTCAATATTTATTTAAAGTACCCGAAAATTCATAAAGTATCAATCGCATTTTTAATATAATGTAACATTTTTAAAACATATGTAGGGGAATATCTCGTTAGTAGCACATGATTTATTGAATGTAGATTTGAAACTATCGAATTTTTCTTACTATTTTATGCTATTGGTAGACTTCGAATTTTACGACAAAATTTGCCGTAAAATTCGAAGTCTACCAATAGGATAAAATCTTTATTTGTTTTCATGTCAGATTTTTTTTTTTTGAAATGTCGAAGCTAAATGATATTTTAGTCATGATTGTTCTCAGCTATGTTTTTAATTATTTTAATTCTTTAATACTTAGTAAGAAATGAAATACCAATTTCCATTTAAGAATAAAGATAGCATGACAAGGAAATAATTTTCAAAAATTGACTATAAAAGAAGGAGAAATTTCTCTATTTCAATATTATTTTTGTCTATTAAAAATTATGTCAATACTAAATTTTTATATTTCAATATTATCAAAATATCAGATAAAGATCCACTAATCATCACAGTAAAGACATTAAAACTGAGAGGACCGCACAACTAAGCTATACAACATTTTGCATTGGAAAATTTTTTAATTAATCTAAAATAATGGATTGTAACATATTGAAGCAACAAAAAATTAAAATGAGCTACGCATGGTAATGAATTCATAGATAATTGATTAAAATAAAGTCAAATTATAATGTGTCAATGATGAAAAAGTTTTCAAAAAAGCTATGGTGCAAAGTCTTGGATCAAAGATTTTTTGATCATTTAACTTGTTCTGTGTTTAAAACGGAAATTCAGGAATTTTTTTACCTCTTTAAATTAAAGGTGATAATAAGTTATTTTAATATTTTCATAACTCAATCTAATTTAAAGAAACAAATTCAATGCAAGTGACGCCATCTGCAAGGGAATACGAAACTAAATCACCTTCAGTATTCTATAATATTCATTTTACCCTAACTGAATAAAAATTAAAGACTAAAAGGAAGAAATCATTATAATAAATATGCTTATTATAATATGTATATAAAAAAGTGTTTTTTAAATAATTATTTTAGCAAATTTATCAATTTGTTATAGAAAATCAAAATATCTCGATAAATCATAGTGCAAATTAAGTTATTATAAAACGTGTGAATTAAAAGTTATATTGAATGTTACTAAAAAATGTTAATGTTTTATTTTAATTTGAAAGATCTGCTACATAAGTTTAAGATAGGATGGCATATGTGAAGTCCACATTTTTCAAATGTTCTGAAACTTTAGCACTTAGAGATGAAATCATTGAGGTATTTACACAGCTGTTCGCGTTTAACCATGGTCCCCAAATACTAAGTTACTCGCAGTAGTCGACATGATTCTTCAAAACGCGAGGTTTATTTAACTAAATAAATCAACTCAGTTAATAATTTTCATTCATGAAGAAATCAAAATCTTTAAAAAATTCATCAATTTACACTCTCATGAAATGAAATTCCAGTAATTTGAATTATAATATCTCTCTTTCTTCAATCTCCCTTAAACTTTTGTAATTACCTTTCTTAATTTAGTTACATTGATGCAACTTGATGATACAAACAAGGATTTCAGAATAGAGTGAATTTGAATATCTTAGGCTCAAGACCCACTCAATGCGCAGTGCTGAAACACGTGAAACTTTTCGTAGTATGGGAAGAAAGGAAATAATAAGAATAATATAATATAAATTAATAAATAATAATATAAAAGTTAATAATATAAAAATTAATAATAAAAACTAATAGCAATAAATAATAATAAAAATAAAATAAATAATAAATAATAATAATAATAAATAAAAATAAAATAAA